>WION01000680.1:0-24751 GCA_015039365.1 Amanita rubescens
AGTTCGATGGAGATGGACACAAAAGTGGCCAGGGAGAAGGAGTGTTCCCATGGTTGAGGAGGCCCAGGGGTAGGAAAGCAGCGCGCTCCCGTTTCCTCGAGCCTTTACTGGTTGTACAACTCGTGAGGCGAGGGTTGCTTGCAGACGGCACTGGCGAACTGCGGCACACGTGGAGATGTCGATGGTGGCTCAGCACTCAGAGGCTGTGATGCGACCACGACAAGCTGTTTCAGAGATTTCCGCTGCTCTGCTTATAACTCAACCGTCCATCCCTATCTGTCACTGCAGATCTCATCGGAGGTTATCCTTACCTGCCGGTGGCGTCAAAGCCCGAAAAAATCGCGCTAAGCTGTCAGTCACAGTTGGTGCAGCACTAGGTTAGGACTTGCGCAGACTTCGATTGCAGTATCTAATATCCAGCGCACTTGGTGATGTACCCCTTACTTATCACCGTCCATAATACATGTTATTGAGGCTCAAACTGAAATAGTGCCTGGGTTGTATCACAAGTGGGTGTGTTTGTCACAAACAAAATGCATTTTGCAAGAGCCATAGAAACTAACAGTCTACTAGTACATCAAAATGAGAGCATATCATACATGTCTGACCATCGAGAAAAGAAGTTGGTACAAGATGACAAAATTAGGATAACAACTGGAGGTTTGTCCTGAGAATGAAGCTTGCATAGGCATTGTGTGATAGGAATGGAGAACATACCAGATTCAAATATGGGAAATCTGATCATACAGAAACATAAACAGATCATCTGGATCTGAAGGTAGCAATGCAGAATTTAGGTGATTCTTCACTTTCTCAACATTGCCCTGCTCCTTGAACTGCTTCAAAGCTTCCATTACTGATTCATAAATTGACTTCATCTTCACCCAGAATGCCTGCTTGACAATGATGAGGATAGCTTGAAAGTGTCAGCTTGTAAGAAAGTAAATTAGACAGGATGCATTACTAGCTAAGATTTGACAGCCTATGGGCTAATCAAACCAATATCAGCTATGTATATATGTATTAATCCAGATAAAAGTTAGAATCTCACAGTTGTGGAAATCCCATCATCTGTTTCTTCCCCAAACAACACAAGAATTTCATCCTAAAGATGGCAAAGAGTGAAATTCTAAGGTCAGTTCAGCACTAGACCTACAACCTGACATGAAGATGAAGATGCCTGCTGAGTCATCTTAAATTGTGTGCTTACCTAAACAGAGGAGAAATTAGAAAAATTGCTATGAATGACAGTAAGTTGTGTTGCACAATCTGTACACAGTGGTATCATCATAAAAAAATCTAAAATGTTATACATGTGTCCCACTCACTGGCTGTGAAATCCAGATGGAGACATGTAATTGTTAAAAAGAAAGAATATTTCTCACAGCCTGTTTTGATCACCAGGTGAATGAGAGAAGAGAGTCTACAAGTTTGACAGATATGAGTAACTTACAAACTGTTGTCAATGTCATCCTATGGTGAAATCTCTACCAGATATATGCACACAAATACTTACATCCTGTCAGTCATGAAATCAGACTGCAGCCTGAATAAACAAAATGTGTGTTGTATGTATGACATACATACTAGCATTCATTGGTAGAATATTTTCAGGAAGGTGAATGGAATGCCACTCAGGATAGATCATAAAATTGTAGCATTACTTCTTCCTGTTGGCCATGAGCTGAATGTGACTACTTGGACAAAAGAGCATGATACACACCAACTGGTGATTAAAGGATGAGATGTATCTGATGAAGGAAAGAAGGGTATCACTTGCTATCTGTTTATCACAAGATGCCAAGTCTGTATAGCATATGAAAGCATATTGTCACTCACAAACTGTCAATCATAGCATGAGACATGATGGGTCTGGCAGGCAGAAGAAATGCAATGCTAGTACTCACTGCCTGAGGATTATTAGAGGGGTTGTGATGAAACTGATTGCAAGGAAAAGTGGCTTCCTCACTCACATCCTATGGATTATTGGATGAGTTGTGAAGACTAACTAGTAAACATGATTACTGTGTCACTCACACTCTGATGTTTATGAGACAGAAAATTGCCTGAAAAAGGTGTAATGGCTCACTTCCTGTTGGAGATTGAATATGTGGTGTCACTATCTGTAGAAGTGCAATATCACTCACTCCCTGTTTGTAATAGGATTGGACAAGATAAGACTGCCAGAAATGAAAGGCAGAGTGATACTTGCTTCCTTTTAATCATGACACAAGATGTGAGATAATGTGTTAGACAAGTGTCCAATGTCACTTACTAGCTGATCATAAGGATGAGTTGTGTGTGTGATAAAACTACTTCATAATATCACTTACAAACTTGTGGATCACATATGTAAAAATTGTACAACTTCCTGTCAGAGAGGGAAGGTGGCTCACAAGCTATGGTTCAGGTCATGATATGCTCAAACTTTCTGACAGATGGAACTTCACTTACATCCTGTTAGTCATGAAATGGGTTGGTGAGACTGCCTGTCACCTGGGAGAACCAAATGAAGTTCACTCACATACTGAAATTGAAAGGTCCAACTTTGAGACTGCCTTGAAGACAAAATTACAGCATCACTCACATCCTAAAGAATATGGGATGAAAGGAAAGAAGACAGCTAGATGAAAGTGGCATTCACCTTCTGTTGGTCATGGGATTTGACATCCAGCAGATATCCAGCAGATATGTTATGCTGCTTGCCTGCTGTTATAGTGGAGCATTGTGATGAGGTTGCCCAGCAGTGAAATCACAGTGATGCTTACAAGCTAAATATTGTATGAAAAGGATAGCCATATGAGAAAAGAAGGGGTTGCTCACATACTGAATGGAATGTGATGTGATGTGCAACTGGGAAATAAAGCATCACTCACATTCTTTGGATATGATACAACATGTGGTGAGACTGCCTATCAGAAAAATAGTGAAGTTTTACTCACTTCCTGAGGGCATATGATAAGAATACTTCATTAAATATGTTGCCTTACTTTCTGTTGATCATATATAATATGTGATGACTCTGGCAGGAAAGATTACATTGCCACTCACTTTCTGTTGAGAATATGAAGTACAATGAGATGGCCATTCATAAAGTGCAATGTCACTTGTTACATACATACTGTTCAAGGGTTGGGGTGTAAAGAATGTGCTCAGCACACCTGAGAAAGAAAAAGAGTACAGTGTCACTTACTTCCTGTTAGCAATGGAAAGGGATGTGGTAAGACTTTTTGGCAAATAAACTAATGTGTCACCTACATTCTTTGCATATGGCATCATGGGGTTAGATGATCACTGCCACTATGCAAAAAACAAGCACAGTATGACTCACTCTCTGTTAGTGATCAAAGGTAATGGAATGAGAATAGCTTAAGAGGATGATACTGTTACTTACCTCCTGTTGGTCAGGTATCATTTCTGAGAAGACTGTCCATTAACAAAAAAGCAGTGCCACTAACTTTCTATGTATATTTAATAATGGGCTGTACTAGTCAGACATGGGTCAGAGAATACTTACAAACTGTTGGCAATCAGGTGTGATGTTGTGATTAAATATTTTATTTCACCCACCCACTGTTTGTCATAGGATGTCCATAAAATATTTGCCTAATAGATAAAACCAATACTTCACACACTTTCTGATGTGGATGGAGGGATGCAAATGAGACCCAAGGGCCTATGTAAATTCTTTACTCACTTCCTATTGTTCATGGAATGCAATTGATGACATTGTTAAAATGCTGTAATGTTACTCACATGCTGTTAATCATCAGAAGAGACATGATGAGAGTACTTCCTTGCATCAAATTGAATGACACTCACATACTGTTAATTTGGAATGAGACTTGATTAGATACAAAGATTAGTGCACTGACATCCTTTTGGTTGTGAAAGCATATCAGCATGTACTAATGTGCAGAAATAAGTTTAATAGAGCACTTACTTCCTGCATATGTATTGCACATTAATGTGACAAGAAGGATTTCCCTATAGGTACTGTAGCACTCACCTCCTGGTACAATGAGCCACCTTATGTACATATCCAAATGTCAAGTAGTACTTACAGTCTAATTGTTGGCATGAATTCTGAACTAGAAATGGGACAGGTTCACGCACTTGCTTTTGGTGATACAATCAGACCTCATTGGCATCAGTTATATTTCATCATCACTTACCCACTGTTGTCTATTGCATTAGATCTGGTTGCAGGTGCAGTTATAATATTGCTCACTTTCATCAAAAAATGCTATTTTCAAGAAATTTGCATCACTATGTCAGCATATCAGGTTGAGCAGAATTACACACATCCTTCACCATGGTATTCAGAAAATAAATTTACAGCAACATGTGAAAGTGCACTCACATTCTAATTCATATTTTTTGAACATCTACTGTTTTAGGTATGGCTATGAAAAGCACAGTACTTACTTTTTTGATGAACTTGCCAGGGCTTAACATTACTAGTCTTCTCAAAGGCATTTACAGCTTACCCAAAAGTATGGAAAGCAGTTGAGGGCATTCCAAATAACCTGACTCCATGAAGGCTCATGATTAACTAGGGCTTGTCTGAAAATTGTCAAAATTTATCACTGGAATTTGGAATGTGACTCTCACTTAAGGGCTGACTTGACACAAAGATTAAGATTGTTCATTTGTGTTGAGACAAAGAGCTTGTATAGGCTGGTATCATCAATTGCATCAGCAGTTTTCTCAGTCAATTCAGAACAGTCCATCTCTGGTGTATCCATGTCTATTGAACATTGTATTAGTATCTCTCATGATTCAAAAAATGTTAATTATTTTCACCTCGCAAGTGCACATATGCCTTTGGAGGAAATTGAACATTTAAAACTTTGGAAAGGTATGTCTCCTGGAAAACAGTGTCAGCTTTTTCCTCAGCTTTAGCCCACCTATCTGATCCATCTTGTTCATCATTCAATTTAGCATATTCCTGAATCACCAGAGCATCAAATTTGGTGAATGCATTCACCAAAGGGACTGTGGGGTATGCCATTTAGGACACAAAAATGAAATCAATAAAAGCACTGGACTTATTTGTGATGGCTTACCTTTCCCTGTCCCTTTAGTAAAGAACTCAAGTTCTGATGATAGAATGGGGCGAGAGCCATCCATGGGTATACAATACCTATGAAAATGTTGACTAACTGGCCATGGCCATGTAGAAAAAAATTAAGAATACCAAATTGCATGCAACTGATCTCCTACTTCAATTGCAGCAGATCGCCTCTCAATGAATTTCCAAACATCCTGAAGCTCCTTGTTGTCCCCAGCTTCAAATCCCTGTGAATCATGGAAGATAAAGTTACTTCCAGCATATGTAATCTGGTCCTCTATATTGTGTATGCCTCGCTGAAAATATTGCATATCAATCCTAGTAAGTTTATGCAGAAGTTTACTCACCTCCATCGATGGTGCCAAATGCATTGATGAAAGTTCTGATTATTGGTGTCAAAAGGCAACCACAGCCCCATAGTATACAGATGAAGATCAAGCATACCTTCAAGCTCAATACCATTTTGATCATATACGATGGGCTTTGTCCCCTTTCCCACACCACAAACCTTCTCAAGGATAGTGGTCTTGCCTGCATTGGCCCTTCCTATGATGAGAATACGGAAATGGCGGCATTTGTATCGCTCTTTGAGCATATTAACGGAGCCTACACGATGAGAAATTTGAAGAGTTACTACTAGTAAATGTTGATGTATGCAGATTGCAACGTACATGATTCATTTGTGTTAGAAGCCTCCGACTGCGACATGAGTTTTGCTTGTGCTGGACGGAAACAAGTCCTAGATAGGGACGACAGCCCATTAGAGCGGACCAATGTTTGCGAAGTAGAAAAAAGTACGTTACTAGAGAGCCGCGTTCAAGAAGCGACGAAGTGGGGGGTCGAGTTATAAGAAGCGGCTGATGATGGAGGTAGCCGGTAACCAGCTTCGATGCTTACTCCATAGGCAAACCCAGAACGAGTACATTCTGATCATCTGATAGCACATATATGCTGAGCCTAGGCTCAAATGACTCAGTCACGTCTCCGAATTCGGATTTCGGGTGACGGTACTACGATAATGCCTCAGCTGCACTTTGACCACTCGTCTGTAATGAAGCGCGAACCTTATGACATCATTATCGACTCGGGAACAACGCAACTATATGGCAAAGATCCTTTCACGTCCACAGATAACGCGGATGGGTGCCGATTACGAGCAGTATCATTGTCTTGGCGCCCGGCGTATTGATCCGATCATAAGATCTGAGAAGCTGAGGTTGTGCGATCAGTCATCGATTCGCCATAAACGCAATGGTACGACGAATGACAAGGAGATGCAGATGCACAAAGCATGGTTGGACGATTCTTGAGAATCTGAGTGTACGTACTTATAATATACATACTCTTTCCGGGAAGTTGCCATAGCATCGGCTCGGCTGAGGGTCAATCCGGCCGTGCGAGCTCACTTCCTGCCAACCAATAGCTCAGCGCAACGTATAAGAAATAAAACAAGGGAATGCCCGTAGGTATTACAACAAGCGGCTTGGTCAACTAGAGTCCAGCGACTAATAGTCGCATGTTCAGCGCTGGTGCCTACGATTCTTGGGTTGTTTCATGAAATGGCGCCAACCCAAGTTTTGGCCTTAATTCATTCTCTGTATTAAATACGACGTGTGCATTCTTCATAAAACTATGAGGTTCTGTTAGTTTTTGTCAACAGATACAATTGGATTTCACCTGTTGCCTAAAGCCCATGAACCTGAAGGCCATTCACCCTCGGGCATCACCTGAATTGCCCCGAGACATACATGCTCGTTGTCCGAGTGGCCTTGGTTTGAATAGGTTCCTCCGTGGTTAACAATGGTCCCGAAGAGCATAAAACTAGAATTGCGCATCAATATCAATATGCTCCTCGAGAGCCTTGCTCACCTATCACGACTCAACGTCCAATCTTGGCCACCCCATGAAAAACTTATTTTGGGAAATGGGTGTAAGTTACACCTGAGGATCCAATGCCCATTCCTTTTGACAGCAGTTTCTATCTTGGCGTAGATCTTATCCACCTGTTCTTGAGGGCCAAATATCGTATCCGTTCCACTGATGATAAGTGTCCGCAATGTCTCTGCTATAACTTCTTCGCCCACTTTGACCTTTCCATTATCGATTGCCCAGTATGACAAGACTTCTTTTTCCAACCCCACGGCCCCCGCCTTGACGCCTGGGTGGTACTCGAGACGACTTTCGTCAAACAACGCCGGATCTCCAAGCCAGCCGATGAAGAGTTTGGAACCGGTCTCTGCGATGTGGAAAGCAAAGACGCGAGTAAGTTTGTGTTGACCGAGGAGCTCGGCAATAACAGATTTTCCCTTGTTGAAGGACAAAGCGGGGAAACCGAGAATGCTGGTCATTTAAATTTCAGCACAAAAATTCAAGTAGACAAATAGGAGATCGCTAACCCGTCATACGGCTGATTGTCAAAGTCTCTTGTAAAGCCCTCTAAAGCACCATATAGGTGTCTCACTACTGTTACGCCTCCAAATATTACATTGCCTTCGTACGCTCTGCTTTTTTCATTGTTTGAATTGTCTTGCAATAAACCCCACATGCTATACTTAGGCCATACGTTCCAATGTATAGAGCTGGTGCACCTGAGTTGGGTGGTATCTCCAATATAGTTTTCCGAATATCTGGATTCACAGGCGGTACACGAGCAACCCAGAGGTCAGATGATCCAGTATCGACTTTCACTTTGAATACAGTGTTATGGATGTTGATTCGTGCGACGAAAACATTGTCGTATTCAAATCGATTTGTTCTGTAGTGCTGGAGGTTTATCGTGATCAGCTGCGGGTTCCGCCGTTCAATGGGTGACGCCGAAACAAACGACCCATCAGCGTGAGGGTCGATATCGCTACCCTGTGGTTGAAATTCAGCATGTCGATAAAATAAGTAGGGGAACATGCCTCCATACCATGGTAAAAGTCTCGTCATCAGTGTAGGAGTAGTAATTTAATACGCCGTCCATCGTCGAGTTGCTGTCGAGAGGGATGAAGTCATCTTCGCTTTGTTTGCGGCGGGAGCGAGCGGAGAAGGTGACAGTGGCAGTGAGGAGGGTAACCACCAGCTTTGAAAGGATCATCAACAAAGATCTCAAGAATTGGTCTGGACAAGGCAGTTGACGTGGGGGTTGATTTACGACCTTTTATTGCCAATACGTTTTCCGAGTTGCCCGAGAGTTCAAGTTGTCCCTTGATAGGTGGTTTCCATGAGCTATGGTCGGTCACTGCGCTCCCAAAATGAAGAATTTACATACGGTTGTACTCTGGTGTACTCCGACGCATCATGGAGTATTATTTGATAGACGTTAGCAGACAAGAAGATGGTGCGGTCGGAACTGCGTAGATGCCGTACTTTATCTCGCTAAGATAAAAATTTAAACATCAACCGAACCTGAGCACAACGAAAAGTCAAACCTCGTTTTGCTCTCGTCGTCGCCGGCAGTGAGCACCGGATGCTCCGAGCCTTGCGTCTTGTTTCTAGTTGCCGCCATCAGATAAGAGTCATAAGACTCGAATCACCTCCCTTATCTTTTCCCAACCGCTTCTGCTCATCGTTCTTGACGGCCACCACAACACGCGCTAGGATGGACACCATCACAGCTTCGCTTTCCGCCATCTCCATCACTCCAGTCGCCTCAGCTGCACACAATGAAACCTCTTCACCAGCGAGCTGGAAAGACGCGCTTCTAGGTGCTTCCTCTGCACCTGCCTCATTCAACCTCATCAAGACCCTCGTCTACAAGCCAAAAACCCCAAAATCAACTGCCCCGGTTCCAGTCATTGTCATCGCAAACGAAAATACGGAGACTTCGTCCAGTACCCTCGGAAAAAAACTCAATCTTAAAGAACTTCGTCTCGCTTCCGAAGACCTTCTCACAAGTTTTTTCTCGCTCGACAAAAACTCACGTACGTCCCCTATCTATGAGATTCTCTTCTCTACTAACGTTTAGTGGTAGTCTCCCCTCTTTCTTTGACAGAAAAAAACTTTTCTCGCGTTTCCACTGTCGTTGATGCTTCCATTGACTCAGATACCATCTATGCCCTACATGCCTCCTCCTCCTCTTCTACCATCTTCCTCAAGGGAAAAGATGTACTCGCATATCTTCGCAATCTAGAAACGTCTGAAACCAAGCTCCAAATTGTCGATTTCGCCGAACCCGCTGCTCCATCCGCCACCGGTGCAACAGCCCCTGCTCCTGTTGTTCCAGCAAAAGAAAAGGAAGACGCAAAGATAGAGGGTGCAGTTCAGATTGCTATCGGAGTTAAGAAAGAGGCTGATTTTGCATCATGGTATACCAATGTGCGTTTTTTCATCGATAAATTTTTCCTTGTGCTGATTATGAGTGATTAGGTCCTGATCAAAGCAGACATGTTAGACTATTACAGCGTCAGTGGTTGCTATATCCTCAAACCCTGGTCATACAGTATCTGGGAGGAGATCCAACGTATGATCAATGGACTACCATCGTCATTCGCTTCTAACGTCTAAACAGAGTGGTTCAACACTCAGATCAAGGAGCTCGGCGTCCAAAATTCATACTTCCCCATGTTTGTGTCAGCCAAAGTCCTAGAGCGGGAGAAAGACCATATCGAAGGATTCTCTCCAGAAGTTGCATGGGTCACACGAGCGTTCGTACAAACTTTGCCCTTCAATCCGTTAGCTAATTGATGACGTGTAAATCACAGTGGAAACTCAGATCTAGAAGAGCCAATTGCAATTCGCCCGACTTCGGAGACGGCAATGTACCCTTGTAAGTCTACATATGCGCTTCAGAAGAGTGCATATATTCACTCATGTGGCAGACTACGCTAAATGGATCAAGAGTCATCGTGATCTTCCACTCAAACTCAACCAATGGAATAGCGTCGTTCGATGGGAATTCAAAAACCCTCGTACGTTACTCCGCATCATTCTCCTTCTCTTTTTAACACGACTACCTTCGCAGAACCTTTCCTTCGTACACGAGAGTTTCTCTGGCAAGAAGGCCATACGGCACACCTCACCAAAGTCGAGGCTGATACCGAGGTACTGCAAATCCTCGACCTCTACCGCCAAGTATATGAGGACCTCCTCGCTGTTCCGGTTATCCCCGGTATCAAGTCCGAGAAGGAGAAATTCGCTGGAGGACTTTACACGACCACCCTGGAGGGGTTTGTCCCCACCTCTGGACGAGGAATCCAAGCTGCTACGTCTCACTGCCTTGGTCAAAACTTTTCCAGGGCTGAGATGTTCAACATTGTCGTAGAGGATCCGAATGATCCAACTGGCCAGGGCAAGTTGCACGTTTGGCAGAACTCGTGGGGTCTTAGTACCCGTACGATTGGTGTGATGGTTATGATTCACGGAGATAACCAGGGTTTGGTCCTTCCTCCAAGGGTAGCCTCCGTTCAGGCTATCATTGTACCGTGCGGTATCACGGCTCGTACATCCGATGAGGACAGGAAGAAGATTAATGGATCTTGCGAAGAGCTTGCGGCAAAGTTGAAAAAGGCCGGGATCAGAGCCAAGGCGGATTTGAGGGAAGGATACACCCCAGGATACAAATTCAACGATTGGGAACAAAAGGTGTGTGTTATCGCCTCTTTTGTTAACGAACGAGTGTGACTAATGCTGGGACGTTAGGGTGTTCCTCTCCGACTCGAAATAGGTCCCAACGACCTCACCAAATCTCAAACTGTCACTGTCCGCAGAGATACGGGCGCCAAACATCCAATTTCACTCTCCAACGTGGAAACGACTGTGCAAACCATGCTTGACACGATCCAAAAGGAAATGTTCAATCGCGCCAAGGAGGCATACGATTCACGTGTTATTCCGGTTACCAAATGGGAAGATGTCGTTCCCACGTTGGATAACAAGTGTATTGTGGCTATGCCATGGTGTGAGGTTGAAGCATGCGAGGATGATATCAAGGATAGGAGTGGGAGAGCGTGAGTGTCTTCAATGTTGTCTACAGGCTTTCTGAAAAGCTAACGAGGCACGCGTAGAGCTGAGCCTACGGACGAGCGCGCGCCTAGTGCCGGTGCTAAATCACTCGCTATTCCGTTTGATCAGTCCCGCTGGCCGGCAATTGAACCTGGCAAGACCAAGTGTACGGCGTGTGGTCAGGATGCGAAGAGGTGGACGTTGTTTGGTAGGTCGTATTAATGTGTAGAGTTCCATGGGCAGAAAGAAATTGGTACTTTGTATATCATAATCAATTACTGTCGGGGAATACGAATAGGTGTAGCCGTTCCGGGACACACAGGCTCCTGATTCGTACTACCATAAGGTATCCATGGTCCTTGACCAGATGACCCCGTCACGACGCTGATAAATGCCTTTATGTCATAGTTGCGACTGATGAGAAGACCAAATGTCAACCCATATCATCCCCGTCCCTTCGCGTGGTGCTGCCCCCTTAAGGCACAACCAGCATTGCGAAGCTGTTGTGGATGTTTGCCTGGAGAAGTTGTGTTAGCGCACGCTGTGGCATACTTTGTCCCGTAGATGGGGCTGCGTACGTTGTGAGACTGACGTTTTCGGCGTTGCCCTCGAATTTGGCGCGAAAGTTAAACTTTCCCTGCATCACTTCAGTTGACTCTCTGCTCACGCCATTGTCAGAGAAAATGATTGTAATACTACGGAGACATACCGTCGCGCGCTGACAGCCGGCTAAGTAAACTATATCCTTCCTTCAAGGACCGTTATAAACACAGAAGCGAGAATCCATGCTTTGAACATTTTAGATCTCGTGTTTGTCTCGCTGGAGGTAACTTTGTTCTCAATTAAAATGATATGTGCCATGCAGTTATTCAAGATACGAACCTGACGGCTGTACAAGGTTGGTTCAATTGATACAAAACGTTCAAGGTACTTACTAGTCCGGAAGTTCAGCGGCTCTGATATGTGACATGTGACATAACACATTAAATTGACAGCACCTCATGACGGTCGAGGACGGTCACCATTAATCGGAGAAGTTGTGAGTCTCGCATCAGGCAACACAGTGAGAAAGGGGTATTAACTTGAACTTCAAACCGTCAGCGAATCAGTCCTTTCCACGTCGCCAAGTTCTTAGTTCATAGCCCTGACCATCCATCCAGCTTCAAGAACTACATGTTCCATGGCACCAGGTAATTGAATGGATTATGTATGTTCAGCTGTCAGCACCGCCCGCTATGAAACGTAAACCTTATTTCAGACCAAATCGGCAAATATGCCCTTGACAAGAATGACATGATACGAGTCCTTTTTATCTTCAGCTGAATTAACGCTGAAAAATTGCTGCTCGACTTGACTCTTATGTTGCCAACATCCTCACATCAATCGGGTCTCTTTTTCCTCGACGCATACAGTTCGATAACAGCACAATGACTCTCCAGCAGGGATCTTCGTTCCGATGTCAAGGGCCAATACATAATCTCGACGTTGATGACGGATCAGGTTGATCTACGTGAGGCA
This sequence comes from Amanita rubescens, assembly GCA_015039365.1. NCBI lineage: Eukaryota > Fungi > Basidiomycota > Agaricomycetes > Agaricales > Amanitaceae > Amanita > Amanita rubescens. Next base: position 12,518 of record WION01000680.1, read on the forward strand.
CCATCTGGATCACGTCATTAAGTCAATGATGGTTGCTGGTAAGCAGAACCTAGCACATTTCTTCATAGAGGGAACTTAGAGCACTAAGTATCCATATTACTGGAATCCAACTACTATTCGGTGGCCTTACCTCACACCACTTCAATCGTCATCGTGCAATCTCATCTTTCGCTCCTACGATCAGTCGCTCTTAGAAACCTGTCAGCGGGAACAGATGATGTATAACGTCATCTTTGGACTGCGAAACAAGGCCGTAACTACAGGTCGTTTTTGGTAATCGTTTATATCAAGATGCAAGGGAACTAGATGAAACACGGATTTCAATGTATATACGTACGTTCCTGCAATTGACCAGGTCGTCACTCCCAATGCTTGCCCATAAGGTGCGTCAGTGTACCCAATCACAGGCCATCTGTGACACTTAACCAAAACAGCTTCCTGTCGGACTAGTACTTCTGTTATCTTTTTTCACCGTTGCTCTTGGTTCAGGCCCCAACTTCGCTGCGTGCCTACAGCAAGCCCTTCAAAACAACGGTTCGCTCGAAGGCACCGTTGATACCAACGGAAATCCAACAACAAACACAAGCCAGATAACTGGCCTCACGTACGATCGTTGCGTGGCAGATTGCGGTCATGGATCAGTTAGTTTCGACTGGCACACGTTCTCCCAGCAATTTACTTCGTGGCTCCTCCCGTGGCTAGCCCTTATTTCTCAGCTGCCGTACGGTTCACGAGATACACTGAGCAACTGCCTAGCTGTGCTCCTGACGATTGGATCTCCGACCCTTGCAGCATACTCTCTCGCACTCTCTGTCATCAGTAATCGATGGATGGTCAAACGGTCTGGAAGGAGCAACTATCTCAGCAGTCGTTTGGCAGCCCAGACTCTGAGTAATCTTCAACAGGTGTCTCTGGACCTTCCTGACGATGAACATGTACTGCTGTCCCTAATCGTTATTCAAAAGAACCAGCAGTGGTGGCAAAAGCTCGCTCAGGGCCTTGATTATGCAAAGTGGACGTTGGCTTCAATCATGTCCGTTGTGTATGTTGTATTGGCCGATCTCTTCACGTGGATCGATACCCTTTCTGGGCCTCTTTCCAATGTCGTCGTCAATGCCACTGGTGGAGGCATTTCGTCGCTTTGGTTATGTTTCTTGCCTATCGTCATTGGGAACCTACAACTATCCCCTAAAACCGACCCTAATCGCATTTGTAGAGCTTTTGACCACGCCAACTCATGCCTTTTTGTCGCTATCGATGAGGGCCCGCCAAAACAGGCTCATCGTTTTCTGCGCTAATACCAAACGTATTCAATCGCTGATCAAACGGCAAAATGGAGCATTCGGTCCGTGTCGTGATCGACTATTCTACTCATGTATAGATGAAAGGTACCCGCCGCAGCAGTTCCCTTATAAAGCACTTAACTCACCATCTATAGATTCTTCTATTTACACATAAATGAAAGGTACCCGTCGCACCATGTTCTCTCATTAAAATACTAAAGTCACCATTTATATTCCTCCCTATTGATAAGGATCTGTACAGCACTTTTACAACAATGGGGAGAAACGAATTACGCCCGAGTGGTTGGCGTCTCTTCTCTGTTATGAATGAGAGCTTGACACTGCGCGGGCACAGCCGCGCCATAAAGCAACGTTAGAAAGACAATTGATTTCTGAAAAGAGCGATACTCCGATCGGAAGGTCGGCTTAAAGTCCATATAGGGATATGTATACCAAGTACCGCATCATCGTGCAATTTGCTGTTCTTCTATCGGTTGACAACGTCTTCTTGTAAGCAAGGCTGTCTCTAATGAAATTTCTCACAGTAACAACTCGCTATGACTCGAAGGCACAGCCCTTATGATCTATCCCACGGTTATCCTTGTCATAACATTTCCGTGCAAGACAATTCTTTGTGTTGATTACGTATGTTCTTCCAGTGTGCTCAGAAAGCATAGCTACATGGCTGTTGTTCGCACTAATCCGTGAACAATTGGTTCATGAGTACCTCAGGTCCTTCCTTATATATAAGGACTATGCGGATTCCATTCAATATTGCCAGGCCTACCTAGGTTACGCGCTACATTCTCCACCCTTCTATTTACACCATCCTCGATTGCGATGCCCTTCTTCCAAGAAGCGCATAATTTCTCCGTTCATAATGCGAAGATGAACGATGTCGGTGGCGACTACACCGAGAACAGGCAGACGACGGAAACGAACAATAGCGACTCCAATAACCTTTACATCGGGTCCTCAGTACGCAAAGGTAATACAGAGACACATACCACGACTATATTGGTACGTATCGTCGTCAGCATCCATAACAATCAAGCTGATTTACGGAAGGGGATGGCAACCACAATACTATTACACGTGGAAACAGCGGAGCAGCAAGCAACAGTACGTTCTCATAGCTATTTTGAAAAAGACCCGTCGTAATTTTATCCTCAGCAACAACCGCGACGAACTTCCTGACGCCAGAAGTGCTTCGAATCATTCAGGCAGCGTCACAGCCACCTGTGATCACGCCAAAGAGTACACCCGGACTCCCTCCTGATGTCTCCAAATCTCTTGGAATTTTGCAAGAAGTGCCAGGAGATGCGTGGACGTCAGATATGGTCACGGCACTGGAATATTGCGTAGGATTTATTAAGTCAGCAGCCAGAGCGAGCAAGTAAACCAGTCGTACTCCTCTACACCGTATTATAGTGTCCTTTCATGCGTCCTATAGTGTATCTTCCGCGTCTTCTTTCTGTCATCCATTGCTTGTAATTGGAATCAGACGAATCTATGGATAAATACCCAATTAAAGTTGACGATCTAGCTGCTATGCTTCTGGATTTCTGCACGTACCAGGTCATGTAGTAGACTTTCAAGTCACATTTGCTCGACCGCAAAGTGCTCTGAGAAATCGGTCATGGCATGGTAAGCTGGAGGTCACGGATCTTGATAGATTTGAAGTCTTGATAGACCATTTAGCTTTCAACGACGTTCCGGCCGCAGCGCTGACTACGGATTGACCATGATCCTAAACCAGACACTGCGCAGTGTGAAGTTAGTACACTGAACATGATCTAATTTGTCTCGGGATTCTCCACTGATTCTAACCACTTTTTAACACCTTCGTTGCGAGAAAGACTCGCTACATGAACATCTTCTGTCTTTTTCTTGCCCATCCTCGAAGACTGCATCCACAGCGCGCACACTCCATTCATCAAATCAGCCAAGCGACTCTCTTTCGGGGGAACATTTGACGTTCTGTTCCTGCTATGTAGAGCGTAACGTCCGGATGCAGATTGTCCTGTTGTCTGATCACCCATCTGTGCATCAACATGACTTGATCCACTACTATCCGACACATTGTCATCATCTTCATCTTCATCTTCCCCTTCGGGATAATAAACGTCGCTCGACTGTTCCCGGACATAGTCGATAAAGGATTTTGGACTCCATGCATTCATAGCGGCCACGGCATAGAAGAGATCAACAATGACAGCAGGTGGCCATTCACTGGTGTCTTGTGGCTGCCGCGCATCAGAGTTGTGGGGAGCGAGATTGGGGATCACGCGGCCAAGCTGAGGTAAATCGACGAAATGGTGCAGCGTAAGGCGACTGGCCGGGCCCTCTTCATCTGCTGCGTTTGGTTGATTGTAAGGAATATCATCAACAGTCAAACCAAAGTTGGGCGTCTGAGATACTTAAGTTTCAGAATAGCCCTGGATGGAAATAACAGCAAACCTTCAGGAACGCTATGCGAGCAGCTCCAAACGGGAAATGGAGTTGGTTGACTAACAGAAGTCCATTCCGAGTGTCATTAATGTCGTTAATGTCATCGTCTGGTCCGCCGCGGTGATGGACGACGTTCGAGATGTACTTGATTAAGTCAGAAAGTTGCCAAAGAAGATTGGTAAGGCCGCACGTTGCTTCCCTTCGCATGGGGGAGAATATGGCACGCAGTGCAGTATTCATCTATATCATCCGTTATCACGCAGGTTCCATCTCGCTCAATCACGTTGGTCCTAAAATCTCTTCGGCGGATAGTTAAATTTGAAGTAATTGATGTTCTGTCGTCCACTGCATCGACATCGACAAGGCGGGGTGAACCTGAGAAGGCAAACCACGTTAGCGAGGTATTATCGTATGCCGGACACTCCACCTTACCCTCTGAGACGAAATAGTATGGACGGGCCTCTATAGGTGCTGTATAATCACCGAGATCTAGGCCATCTTTCGATAGGGAGAGGTGGCCTTCGCGTCCATAGATGGAAAACCCTAGAAATCGGAGCCATTTTAGAGGGTTAACAGCAAAGGTGACGCATTTATCAAGTGGGATCGACAGCGCAACCTTGGCCCGGGTCACATTGGGGAAAGACAGCCGTAACCTGACTTTGGGCGTGGTTGCAGACATGATCTTCAGCCTGACGTTTGATATGGTTCTATCGGCGAAACAGCACTAGAGGAAATATATGGAGATTGATGCGCAGGATGACGTCTGTCCTCAGATTTTTTCAATCTCCGACTCAGATGGTGCTGGACGTGAAAACAGCGGCGGAGCAGCAAGCAACGGTACGTTCTCATAGCCGTTTTGACAAAGACCCGTCGTAATTTTGTTCTCAGCAACAACCGCGACGAACTTCCTGACGCCAGAAGTGCTTCGAAAGCGTCACAGCCACTTGTAATCACACCAAAGAGTACACCAGTGACCGGGACTCCCTCCTGATGTCTCCAAGTCTCTTGGAATTTTGCAAGAAGTGCCAGGAGATGCGTGGACGTCAGATATGATCACGGCACTGGAATATTGCGTAGGATTTATCAAGTCAGCAGCCAGAGCGAGCAAGTAAACCAGTCGTACTCCTCTACACCGTATTATAGTGTGGCCGCCCTGTCATGCGTCCTATACTAGTGTATTTTCCGCGTCTCCTTTCTGTCATCTATTGCTTGTAATTGGAATCAGACGAATCTATGGATAAATACCCAATTAAAGTTGATGATCTAGTCCAATAAGCTGCTATGCTTGATTTGTGCACATACCAGGTTATGTAGTAGACTTTCAAGCCACATTTGCTCTGAGAAATCGGTCATGGCATGATAAGCTGGAGGTCACGGATCTCGATAGATTTGAAGTCTTGATAGACCATTTAGCTTTCAACAACGTTCTGGCCGCAGCGCTGACTGCGGATTATTGCGCGGTGCGAAGTTAGTAGCGATCATACGGATTGATGCGCATGTGTCACACCGGGCCGCCAAATTCAACATTCGAAGGTGTGACACAATGTGACGCTCCATCGATCATCTCGCCCTCATAGTGCATCGTGCGAGCTTAAACACACCATCCATTGCCCAGTTTCCAGTTGGGCTTGCCAGTACTCACATAACCCAGATCAATCCCTTGTCTTATTTTCTGTGTCGGCCAACACAATAATGGCAGAGACCCCTGGCAGTAGGAACAATTAAATGTATTTGACCACAACAAAACTTAAGTGCTGGATACAGACAGTGTGGAACACATTACGGCTCTGAAGGAACGATACAAATGCCCCCATTTTCGCATTCTAATTATTGGGAGAGCAAATGCAGGAAAAACAACCATTCTCGAGAAGGTTTGTGGGGTAGAGCAAGGAACAAAACCAATCATATATGATGAGAATGGTAAGCTGGATTAATGTGGCAGCCACTTTTGCATATTCATGAGTCATGACTTTATAGGCACTGAACTAGAACCTTCTACACACCTGACACCATCAATTGAGGTGAATAAAAAAATCAATTGCAAATGTCATTGGCATTAATATGCAGCAACTTCTAGAGAGGCACACACAATATTGAGCACCAGATTACATACCATGGGAGTAATTTCATTTTCCATGATTCTGAGGGTTTTGAATCTGGGGCAACTGAGGAGTTGGAGCATGTTTGGAAGTTCATTGGGAAGCGGTCCACTACAACTGAACTAAAAGATCAGTTGCATGCAATTTGGTATCTTTTGAATTTTGGTTGTTAACAGGATCAGATGACTAAGATTTCTCAGGTACTGTGTACCTATGGACAGTCCCCGCCCTCTGCTATCTGCAGAACTTGATTTCTTTAATAAAGGGACAGGGAAAGGTGAGCTCTGAGGTTAATCAACACTACCACAGTGCTTGGCTTGGTATGGTGAGAAGCCTCTACTTTGCAGCAATGCATACAATTTTATATTCATGACTTGCCTGCATATCATGCAATCTACCAGTCCAAGCTATGGCATGGCAACTAGAATTATTTTCACAGTTCCTTTGGTGACCATATTCACAAAATTTGATGGTCAAATAATAGCAGAATATGTCAAATTGAATGATATGGAGAGTGCTCAAGATAAGTGGGAGAAGGCTAGGGAGAATGCTGAAAATACTTTTCAGACAATTTATCTTCCAAAAATATTGGATAGTAAATGTCCTCCCAAAGCCCATGTGCGACTACAAGGTGAGAGTTATGGACATTTCTTAGCAGGAGATGCCAACTCTTTGTAGATATGGATGTTCCAGAGAACAATTGTCCTGAACTGACAGAGAAGACTGCTGATGCAATTGATGATGACATTCTACATGATCTGTTTGTCTCAACACAGATGAACAATCTTGATCTTTGTATCAAATCTGCCCTTCAGTATGAATCACATTGACAATAACATTCCACACTTTTGACAGCATCCAGATATGTTTTGATTCAACAAGAACCTACATGGCATGGAGTTCTCATCATGGTCCTTTCCAAGTTCCCACATTTCTGGGTATTTTAAAAATACTTTTGTGTGTAGTAAGACTGAAAGAGGGACAGGTCAATATAAAGGTGGGCTGTGTGATATCATAGGTGTCTTATTTGCCAAAATGGGTAACAGGATGTAAGTATAGTGAGATGCCCTTTATTAATTAAACAATGATGATGATTAGAATGTATGTGACACTGTACTTCTACTGCAAGGAAGTGCAAGATGTGTAATGATTCTGCATGAACAGTTGGAAGTTCTACATGTGAGTGGTACTCTAACCCTCTCTGGATCAGGATCTGATTGTATACATATATGACAGTGGGTAAGTGGTGTGGAATAGATATAGAATTTGATAGGTTATGATCCTACAACAGGGGGTAAGTGGCACTACATATTCTGCTACAAGTCTCATCAAATCTCATGTTCCACAACAGAAAGTAAGTGACATTGCACTTGGAAGTTCCACACATCACATGTGATTATGAATAGAGAGTAAGTGATTGCAGTCATACCACTCATCATTGTTGATGTATCATATGATCAGAGAGTGGGTGCATTTGTTTCTAGCATTTTGATCCTATTTTATCTTCAGTTTTATAGGAGGTCAGTAGCATTCATTTTTTCTGCAAGTAGACCTTGTTACATACATCTTGAACAACAGAGGGTGAGTTGTTTTTATGTTAAGCTATTGCATCACTGAGTCTCATCCCATATATTGAAGGAAGTGAGTCACACTAAGTTTTTCCAGCAAGGTAGCAGTTGTCACATTGCTTTCATGGCATACAGGCAGTGAGTGACTGAGTGTTCACTGCTAAGCAATCTGACTTTCACATCCTGTCCAACAGTATGTGAGTTATGGTGATTTCTGCTAGGAAGCGGTTCACCACACTTTTTTTTTAACAACAGGAGGTGAGTGATGGCACTGTGTTTTGTCTTGCAGTCTCAATTCATGTCATCCCATGGCCAACAGTCAGTGAGTGATAACAGCTTTTTTTGGAAAGGTAGTCTTGTTGCATCTCATATCTTTTACAACAGGAGGTAAGTCATACTGCAATTACAATGTATTTCCCACCATATCTCACCTCATGACAGTATGTGAGTATACTAGATTTTTTTCTTACAGACACTGTTATTCTGACATATACATACTATGATCTCCTATGAAAAAAAAAACAGGTTGTGAGCAACCTTTCCTCTCTCCTAGTTTGTATAAGCACATCTCATCCCACAACTAACAGTATGTAAGTCACACTACAACCTGCTTTGCAAGACATTGTGTCCCATTTCAGCTCATGACCAACAGGTTGTGAGTGATATATATTTCAGTTTCTCCTGCCATGTGACATCATTATCACAATCATCCATAACCAACAGAGGGTGAGTCAGTTTATTCTTATGTAGGCTCACTACATCACATCTAACAATCAACAGGATGTAAGCACTACTGTTGCATTTCTTGCAAGGCTATTGCATCACAGCTCATTTTTTAACCAACTTTAGGCTGTGAGTAGCAGTAGTTCTTCTGCCAGGCAATCTCATCATGCCTCATACTATCCTGATCAACAGCAAGTAAGACATGCTGCACTTTTCTGCCAGCTGCTGCATCAGGCTTCTCACTCATTAATTGACAGGATGTGAGTAGCACTTCTGTTCTTTGATACATGATTACATCTCATCCCACAGGGTGTGAGTAATACTGTGCTATTGCTATGAGCTATTTTATAACATTTCCAATAGCTTGTAGGTGACACTCTACTCCATAATTTTTCCAGACAGTCAGAGCATATCACTCATTGCATGTCCAACAGGATGTGTGTGACACTGCATGTTTTTCTGGGACCTGAAGTTGTCTCATCAACCACCTTATCCTATGATCAACAGGAAGTGAGTGTTGCAATTATTGCTGCAAAGCATTTTGTCCCAACTACTTTGGCCAACAGACAGTAAGTAGTATGCAGTGACTTTTCATGAGAAAATTGCCAAATGGTCACATCACATATGAATAAAAGACTGTATGTGGAGTTGAATATTGAAATTTGTGCAGTTTGATAATCATATCTCATTGCCAACAGTCTGCAAGTAACATTGCAGCTTATTCAATTTCCAGCCATCTGATCTTACTCACTCAATAGGCTGTGAGTGATGCTCCAATCTTTTCTTGAGTCTCACCCTGCTGATTGTGTGATCAACAGCAAGTGTGTTTTATTGCATTTTGTTCTGCAAAAGTTATCTCATCATATTTCAACCCATGAATAGGAAGTGAGTTTGTATGCTGCAGTTCTTTCTGCCAGGTTATCTTATACATGTCTCATACTAACAGCTTGTGAGTGAAGTTATGTTTTTCCCCTAAGCAGTCTCTTCACAGAATTTTTTCATAATCCCTAGGAAGTGGGTGACACATCCTGCCTTCAATACAGACTTCTCATCATAAAACCAACAGGGAGTAAGCCATTTATCACTTTCATCTGCTAGGTAACCCTTCACATGCCATGACAGCGTGTAAGTGACTTTGAACTACTTTCTTGAAGTCACACATCTCATTTTTTGACTAACAGCGAGTGAGTTACATTGCTTAGTATGCAAGTGGCTTTCATCATATTTCAAACAGGGAGTGAGTGAAATTGCAATTTCTCTCACTGTGTAATTTTATTTAAGATGATCCTGGAATGGCCAAATAGGAAGTAAGTGACATTAACACTCTTTTTACCTTCACCTTTATTCAACCTATTTCATGGTCAACAGCAAGTGAGTGATACAGTTTTTTCAACTGCTACATTGTCTTATGCATCACATACTACAAATAAAAGCTTGTGAGTGATTCTACAGGTATGTTTTGCCTTCATTGCAATCTAATTTAAGAACCAAAAGAGAGTGGGTCATACTCATGTTTCTCCATAAATAATCTCATAATGTCTTGATTATTAGACAGTAAGTAACACCAGATTTCTTTGCTCACTGTGTCATTTTTCATCTGACCTAACAGAAAGTGGGTAAATATTATTTGTTTCAATCAATCTTTTATGCTAATATTATGATATGTGCATAGATTGTAAGATACACTAAGGATTCTCTAATAGCTGCCTCTTGATTTGGTGTATCAAGGCAAGTGATGAAAAAGAGCAAATAAAATATGCTGACAAACATATAAGGTTGTATGTCCACTGCTGAGATTCTATTGAAATTTTGCTCCTTCATCCTTACTAGTCTAAACTGCAATACCTCTTTGGTGATGAATCAGAAAAACTTTCAAGAATCAGTGTAAGGCCTGTGTCTGATTAATTCTGCACTATGATGCAGCTGATGTTGTAACCAGCCCACAGCCTGTCAGCTGTTAGCTGGTAAGTCACTGTATTGTATTTGTTGTTTTATTTGACCTAATAGTTACTAAGCAACTAATATCCTTGCCAAGCTGTCATTTTGGATCAGGAAACCAATCTATGAATCAATCATGGATGCCTTGGAACAGTTTGAAAGACAAGATGATGTGAAGAAACTGAAGCTACAAATCACTTCTGAATCAATGCCTTCCAATTTGGAAGATTTAATTGCTTTTCTTATGATCAGGTCATCCACATTTGATGGTATGCATTTGATTTACAAGTTATTGTCATCTTCATTTACAATACTTTGTAAAACCAGCTCTACTGCACCATCCTATGTACTTCCCTTGTGCATCAGGATTTTAAGCCCTATGTGGCATTTGCTGCCCAACTTCTTTCACTTCAATGTAGGGAATGACAGAGGAGATAAACCTAGTCATTCTGCAGATGAATCATTTTTACTTGAACATTTTTTACATTCATACCATAAAGAAAGAGTCTAGAGATCCTCATTCACTGATGAGTGCTGAACAAGAGATTTATGGAGATGATTAGTAAATAACTCAGAGATGTAAGCTGAGGGGACAAGAAACAATCATGTGCAGCATCAGTCACCATTTCTAAGCCACAGCCCACAGAAGATAGTTGAAGAGCAAAAACGATTCAACGAAGGGGAGGGAATAGGCAGTTACAGCAGGTGTCCAGGATATGGAAGCTCTGAGGCCAGGCTGGCGTACTGGGGTACTATTATCTCGTAGCCACAGGCAATGTCCGATCAGTACGTGAGTTCCAAACTTTCTTATATTAATTGCCATAACACGCGCATTTGTTCAATTGAAGCTGTGATAAAACAATGACGCTGCTAGGTCGAGACTGGATGCACAGCTTTTCATCCGAATCAGTGAACAATTTACTCTTTGTTTTGTGGGAGTCACAGCCCTTCTTACACGTATAAGAACGGCAGAGGACACTTACCCTAAGTCTAACATCGTCCAGATTCCATCCTAGTCTACAAGAAACCTCGATTGCGTTATGACTTTCTTCGAAGGAGCACACGACTTTAGCCTTCACAACGACAAAATGAACGATGTGAAGGGAAATTACAATGTAAACGAAACAAAGAATGTCACGAACAACACTGATTGCAATAATCGCTATCTGTTCTCCGACGTGAGCAGAGGAAACAATGTGACGCACACTAATAGCATCGGTATGTCCTTTTATCACGGTTCGCGACACCCGCCCTGATCCATTGAAGGGAACGGAAATGGAAACATAATTTCAACTGGAAACGGACAGACTGGTGGCGGTACGTTTCATGGCAGCATTGGAAAGCCTTGTCATAACTCGCTCTCGTCTTGAATAGCTGCCTCAGTGAACCCGCAGGACATTGCCCGAATGCTTGTCGCAGCAGGGGTATTCAATACCGTCATTCCCGCAGCACAAGGATCGGTTGCGCCACAAAGCGCGCCACAGCAGCCCGCGCAGAGCGCAGCACCTACCCCTGCCGCCACCATTCCGATGAATGGTATAATGGAGAGCATCCAATCTGGAACATGGACGCCCGAGATGATGAGCACCTTTAACGCGTTCTTGAAATCCATACAGCCAGTGACGCAGACAGACGGGAAGCAGCCCCAGAATAGCCAGCAATAACTTTTACGCGTTCTACATTGTATCATTGTCCGTATGTGTAATATTTGCCAAGTTTCCAGGTTCCGGTTGTCTTTTTTTTCTTTCTTTTTGCTTCTGTGTATGTCTAGAAAGATACGAGGATTCCTGTAACGGAGATTGTAGAATCGTACAGTGACAATTCTGTATCCCACGGTTAGCAGTATGCAAATAATTACATAATCCCTTGAGGCCCCGCATCATGGCCGCCGCTGTGAGACGCGTACAGAAAGCCTTGCTCAGACCAACGGAGAGACTTGCCAGAGATGCGAATACGGGAAAAGCCATGGAGCATGCTCTCCACCTAGTCAAAGACGTCTTGGCAAAGAACCTCACTCCTGAGGGGCTCACCACCGCAGAGATATTCAAGCTCTCCCAAGAACACAAACCCCCTCCCGACTTCAAGCCTGCGCACCTTCCAAAGAATTCTACCATCCCTCCGAAACCGGACTCGGTTATTCGATCCCCCCAGTGAGTATAGTAATCCATCAAG
>WION01000681.1:0-24578 GCA_015039365.1 Amanita rubescens
ACCACACAGCATCAGCAACCCTGCAAAAAAACTTACAAACTTATTGCATCAAGATCATTAGCTACCCCTAGTTATCTGACATCCCAGTTAATAGTCAACAAAGTGGGGGTCAGTAACTGTCAGTTACCCAAAGTCTCTTTGGAAAGTTTGTCCAAGAGTTCATAAGTAAATGTCAGTTACCCAAAGTCTCTTTGGAAAGTTTGTCCATGAGTTCATAAGATACTCTTCCAGGTTTTTGCCCTGTCAGTAAGATCATCAGTCTCCATCAGTCTCCATCAGTTTGTTTGTAGACCTGTCAATGGGGATCATAAGTCTCTATTAGTCTACATCAGTTCCTTAGTAGGTTGGTCAATGGGATCATAGGTCTACATCAGTTCCTTTGTAGGTTGGTCAATGGGATCATAAGTCTCTATCAGTTCTTTTGTAGGTTTGTCAATAAGTTCATAAGTTCATAAGATCCCAAGTCTATAAGTTTATAAGTCCATAAGATGTCATAAGTCCCCATCAGTTACCATATATGGCAAGTCAATAAGTTCATAAGTTGCCACAAGTTTGCCATAAGTTGCCATAAGTTTTTTTGCAGGGTTGCTGATGAGGTTTGGTGCCCGGCATACGTCCTTGATCAGGCCCCAAAAAACTCTAATGATCTGTTTCTACCGCGATGGTGCAGTCACTGTAACACGATTTCCTTTCGTTGGGAAACCAAGACTTTACGTCTCGTGGCAAGGATGCAAAGTCACCATCAACAATAAGAGTATCGAGTCGGTGGGAGATAAGGGTATCCAACATTGCACGAACAGTCGACCGAGAAGTTTCTGGTACAGCCGCACACCGGCCTACAAGCAATGGAATATAGATAACGGAAGGTTGATGTTGCTTTGCTTCGATGAAAAGCTGCACTTCTACACTCATAACGGTAGAGTCGCTCGTTGAAGTGTCAAGTTCTAGACTCTGGATACTTCTAGGTGGTGCAATGCGGCAGCGCCGACGAAGATCTGTCCTATGTCAAGTGGTCTGTGAATCACGACTCCTGGGCGGTATACGCGGAGGGATCGCATCGCTGAGGAAACATCGGTTAGTTGGGCCTTGATTGACTAATGACGATACATACCCTGCATTAACATCTCCTTTTCCACTGCACCTGCTTCTCCTCCCACATCCTCGTATTCGGCTTCGTGGCGATAAAGGTCTTCCCATGGCCATAACTATTCTTAACTTGCTCTAGGGCCTCGCCTAGTAGAAGCACGGATTATACTTATGAGAGAAAATCCAAATTCAAAAAACGTACTCTTAACAGAGATCATAAAGTCTTGTAATCTCCAGTTTGAGCAGCAGTCTATCAGATGACTTGTATACTTGAGGGTATCGTCTTTGTACCCCATTCAGGGCTGTCTCTGTGCAGAGCGCCTATGGAAAGCATAAGCAATTGCAGTTATTGGGTACGCATATACTTACCTACAGATCGGCACCACCATAACCTTTGGTCATCGTGGCTAATCCTCTAAACGCTCTTTGACCTCTTCACCTCCATCCTCGCCCCAATGCTTAAAATCTTCTCCCTCGCATCCGCGTCGGTAGGCAGAAATGAAACTCCCGGACAAACCGCCCCAGCCTTCGTAGCGCAGGGTCAACAGCATCAGGCCTGTTGCTTGCACCAATGGTGACGATCTGGCCATGTCCGTCCATCCCGTTCATTAATGATGGAAGCACGGATCTGATCTTGTTTCGAAGATCGCACAGGTGCCTGGATATCCTGGAAAGGTCCTGCTAGCGGAGGCCGTCGAGACGATCGGCTGGTATTAGGTAAGGAATCGCTGCGTCGTCCAACGCAGCATTTTCCTCACCCGACTCACCATCAGACGAGAACGGGGGAGATCCGCCTCCAGGTCGCCGTGCAGGAGGTAACTTATCACCTAGAGCAATCGTGCGTGTCGGTGGAGATGGAAGTTTAGATGAACCAAGCCGATTTACGTTCTGGAACGGGAGGGGAACTGCGGAGATGGCTGTGACGTTCTATTTGATATCCGGGGCGGAGGGGTCTGTAAAATAGCAGAAGTAGGTGCAGAAGGCCCAGGGTCAGATGTAGGGGCGGCATTAGGCCGACGTGTCCGCAGGGGTGGATTAAAGCTTGAACTTGATGGTATTGGTGAAGAAGGGGAATCATTAACCGGTGCCAAGGACTTTGAGCGAGTCCAGGGAGGGGGCGGAGGAGGTACGATGTGTGTAGAATTAGTAGCGCTAGATGTATGTATCGAAAATACGCATCCGAAGAGGGCGCGGAACCCGCTCCAACGGGAGGTGCAGTCTTGAAGTTCAACTGTTCTGCTTTTGCTTCGTCGTCCGAGAAGGGACTTGGAGCAGTGCTAAAGTCTTCAGATTGCAAAGTTTCTTGTGAGGCTTGGGGTAGGTTTGAGGGTTCCGTAGGGGGTATCTAGAGCAAGTCACATTGTCGCTGGTTTTCGGCTTGGATTATCTATGGTATGATTAGAGTAATGCGTTAGAGTCGTTGAAGGATACGTACTATGACCATCATGATTCCGCTCGTACCGGAAGAGGCGGTTGATGCTCCTCCAAGCGTCCGCAGCCGGATACTCGAGGGGATTCCGAACCCGAGGATGCTGACTTTTCTGCCGAGCGTCTGGCTACCCGAGCTGATCGTACTTGGGTGACTGGTGAACTGGTGACGCGCAGTGAGGCTGAAGTGCTGAAGTGACGACACCGCCATATGTGACATGTGATGACGCTCGTACCCAATTTGGGAAGTGCGTCCACCAACGCGTAAAACGTTGGCTGCAGGGCGAACCAGGAGGTGTGGGGAATGATGGCATAGAGAAAAAATGTCGAGGGTAATTATGCGGTACTTTTTGATGCAACTAATTATGTGGTAGGATAAGGATTAGTGATAAATACGAATGTGTTTAAAATTGAGACTTACTCTATCAGTCGGAGTGGGAGAGATTCGCGGTACGTTCAGAAGTTGAAAGGGGCACCGTAGGGCGACAGAGGATGGGGGAGGTGAGCGGGGAGGGACGCCGTGGGTTGCGAGGCTATGATGTACGGGGGTTGCGCCCGTAAAAGGAAAGCCGCGATATGTATCGATGTAGAGAGGCAGTTAGCAGTATGGAGTGGATGCATTTGAATGCTGCTTACGCCGTCTTCTCATTTGCCTCCCCCAAAGAGGCCGACGAAGGGGCAATATAGGGGTCCATCATTTGCCTTTCCTTCTGAGCGTGTGCGGTCCAGGTTCTGGCGAAGCGCCGTGATGTGCGAGGCCGGGCCTCTCTTCATCTCCCTCCGAGCCGCATCCTCACAATCATTCACCGCCTTCTTCTTCGTCCTTGCTAGCGAAGTCGTGAGCCACTGAAGCTCAGCACATCGTCTACCATCTGCCAGGCCCTTGACCCTCTCGTCAAGAGAGCTGTTTCGACTGGAATACCGTTGCGGTAGCCCTCGTATTCACACTGCAAGGTCAGGAAGGTGCGAACACATCCTCTTGATTTGGAAAAAATAATATGGAAGTCGAGATCATGGGGTAAAAATGCCAACACATTGGCCAAATGGTCCAAGGCACTGAACCCATGTTAAGGAACGGTTGTCGTTCAGAGCTTCATCAAACTTACTATCAGTTTGCCGATCCTCAAGCAGAACCTTTGCTTCCACAGATACCAAGAGGGGAGATGGCGTGTGTTCGCCAGCTATCACTGATTGCTAATAATCTAACGCAAAACAAAAGACTGAAGAAAGTGACATACCAAGAAAAGCAGTTTATTGCAAGAAGTGTTGATGAGGAGAGGCCTTTTGAAAGGCCCGGGACCAACCAGGCAACGAGAAGGGACCCGAGAGTCTAACTCATGCAAGCGACGTAACGTCTAACCGCCGTGCGATGGTCTTGAGGAGGGGAGGGAGACAGCTCCTAGCCGTTTCCAGCAGGAGTGAAGGTTTGGAAGATCCAGATTCTAGCCTCGGGTCGGCGCGCTAGGCACTCTCTTTGGTGATGTTTGGCACACTCCTTCGCGTGACTCGGCACTCTCTCGCGCGGCTCCACTACTCTATTTCCCATACCCCTTATACCCGTCAGACGTTCTATTTTAAGAATGACTCAAGGTAGTACTACTAAAGGTGTAATCCGTCATAACTGACAAAATGCCGTCTAAGAACAATACCAGACGTTTGATAAACAGTTCATATATGAATCAAAACAGACGCAATATCAAGTCTTTGTTGGTCCCCATACCCCGCCGGACGACATGGGCAAACTTGGTGACATTGGCGTTGAAACTACCCATCTAGATGATGTTATAGATATCCTAAAGCTCGGCAACAAAATAAAACTGCCAAACAATTATGAAAAACACCGCGTATATTATAGGACCAAAGATGGCTGGACGCCCGTGAATAAGTATACTAGGAACCCTGATAACCATAAACCTTGTACTACGCACCCGGCCCAAAATTCGTTTGTCCTGGAGCCCTTCTCATTCACGTGGAGAAACGTTAGAAATTACTATGGTGACAGCAACCGCAAAATATTTGATCAACTTCCGGATTTAATGTCGCGAGATCGGGAGGCAGCAGAACTATCCACAGGTACGGAGAATGGGAATTTTTGTTGAAAGCATCAAGTCACTAACGCTGGAGGAAAGGTGGTGAGCAAGAACTTTCGAAAAAACGTGCACGAACTGGGTCGCTTCCTGGTGACAGCAACCACGAACTATTTGATCAATTGGACTCAACGGCAGGAGATCGGGAGGCAGTTGAAATATCCATAGGTACAGGGAACAAGAATTTTGGTTGAAAGCGTCGAGTCACTAACGCTTGAGGACAGGTGGTGAGCAAAAATCGAAAAAACGTGCACGAACTGGGTCGCTTCCTGGTGACAGCAACCACGAACTATTTGATCAATTGGATTCAACGACAGGAGATCGGGAGGCAGTTGAAATATCGATAGGTACAGGGAATGAGAATTTTGGTTGAAAGCGTCGAGTCACTAACGCTTGAGGACAGGTGGTGAGCAAAAATCGAAAAAACGAGCTCGAGCGGAGTCACTTCACCGTAATACCCGTTCTCCCTGCAAAGAAACCGTTCTGAAAATATTTTTTAGCTCCTCCATGTGACGAAAACAAATGGATCATGAAAGAACATGATCGGTGGATGAAGCCACCTATCACCTTTGGCACGCACCCAACACTGCATGATCAGGGATCTCGAATCCTTCTGAAGTTAGCGGCGTTGTCATTCCCGATCCCTTCATGGCCTGATGGACCAAGGCCTGGTGGGCCAGAACCAAAACATATCAAAATCATCCATATTCATACCGGTCATCTCAAGGCCAAACCGGACATGAACGATGTAGTGAAGGACTTAATACAAGCAAGCGTAAAAAATGGCCATATAAGCACCATCAACTTCAGGAAAAATGGTCCCGCAGACCACATCCCCATCGAAACAGTGATCAAATCACTCACGTTGTCTGCAGGCCGCCATGATGCGCCGCCTGAAGGGGTGAACCAACTCGGCGCTCTCACCATTCCTGCATCCAAATCTGGCTTAGGTAGCATTGACCTCCTACCGAAACAGGTCAAGGACTGCACGGAGGTTGTGTATGAGCTGAGGAACGCGGATAGCAAGAAATCGAACAAGAACCTTGTGCCGTTTTGGGCAAGCTGTCTCATCCCAATGGGAGCCATCACCGGCCCGCATACGGATTATTCCGGAAGTTCCCAGGTCATTCAACACATCGAAGGACGAAAACTTTGGCTTTGCTGGCCCCCTACTCCTCACAATCTCGACGTCTATCTTCGAAAACATCAATCAGGACATGAAGAAACCTTTTCAACCGAGGATGGCATTGATCAATTGCAGGACATGGAACTGTTGCTGTTGGATGGTAAACAAACATGTTTTACACTGCCTGGAGGGACAATCCATGCGGTCCTGACGTTGACACCAAGCTGTCATACTGGATTAAAGGTTTGGCGCATGGAAGATCTCGAGGCAGCAAAGAGGATGTACAAGATTCAATCAGAGATTATGGATCAAAGGGAGAGATTGGATAAAAGTACCTTTGACTTCTGCAAAGAATTCTTTGGGGACTTGAAGGAGGAACTCAAACAATGGGACGAGCTGCGAAATAAAAACTTGGATAATTGGAAGGTCAACGAGGAGATTCAGCGGTGGATCTTGGACTGCGAAGAAAGGATGGCCCAATATAGGTTGTAGACACATATTTATCATAGTAATAACATTAAAATGTACATAGGGACAGGACAATGCATCTAACTTGTTGATTTGGGACCAAAAGCGCCGTCAACCAAGATCCAATTGAAACAGTGTGTGTGGCCATTCGATTAAGAAAAAAGGTGACCCAGAAGCCTCGGGACCCGCCTTCAACGACGTTCTTCGAAGCGGCCATGAAGTTGGCAAACGGTTGCCGCAGCCTCGACCGAACTTAAGTTCGCCGCTGGCACTCAGCGTCGCTTCTCTTTGACCTCTCTTTGGCACTCTCTTTGGTGCTCTCTTTGCACTCTCTTTGGTGCTCTCTTTGGCATCGCACCGGGCAACTTCGACTCAGAGTCGTTAACTGGCCTCACGTAGTAATATACTTAGCAGGTGTCTGAAACGAAAATTTCTTGCAAGTACTGGCACTGATAATAATTACACACTTAAAATAACAAGCAATTACAATTTTTACGGTAATGTTGTTGGAATAATAGCAGCCCGACCAAAGTAGTGGAAGTATGTCTGTGTATAGTATCGGGCGAGGGCATATTCATAGTATAATAATTCAATCTCGGGAGCGTCGACTGTTGGTATAGGCAATCGTGCTAGATCATGATATCGATGATAATCAACCCATTCAAACATCACCCGGCGCAGTGCGTTGAGATACGGTAATCGATCCCGGACGTTAGGCGATGCCAAACCCCGACAAGCATTTTGAACCGAAACTGACGCAAGGTGGTGAGGTTGGTCAGGACGGAAGTAGAAACAGCGCAAAACAAGTTCCTCCCGTACCAGGGAGCCCAGCTCCTGAGGTCGATCCTCAAACAAGCGTCGATCGAGAGCACGGCGATCCAGCATGAGGAGTTCAAACCGAAATGATAATTCTGAGATCCCCCACATGTTTTCCTGCGCCTCGCGCACCGAGAATTCCCTATCA
The DNA here is from genome assembly GCA_015039365.1 of Amanita rubescens. NCBI lineage: Eukaryota > Fungi > Basidiomycota > Agaricomycetes > Agaricales > Amanitaceae > Amanita > Amanita rubescens. The sequence goes on from WION01000681.1 coordinate 7,160, forward strand.
AGAACCTTATGGAGATTGGATACGTCGATTCCCAATTCAGTCGCCTCCGGTGATAACAAAAGTTTGAGAAATTCCCGAGAAGCTCCCGCCTTGCTCTCTGAATTAGGTGCACGCCCACCAAGTAATGTACGCCAGTCCTGACCCGAAAGTAGCCGGACCTTAGAGGCATTTGACGCGAGGCGATAGATACATATGTCGCGTATGATGGTCCAAGTAGTGAGATACCGGTTGCGTCGATTAGCGTTGTCACCAGAACAGAAGATGCCAGGTTCTGGGAACGCATACTTCCCGTCATTGTCTGCAAGCTTGGTTTGTGAAAACAGCATTTCCGGACTGCGGTCCACAGCACCAAGTGCCTTCTGCCACGATTCTAGCGGAGGCGACATGTACGGGCCGTCAATCGGATCGAACTTATCGCGGGATAGAGGTTGACCTGGTTTCCCAGAGCGCCGAGGATCTGCCGAGATGAGACTATGCCCAATGTACTGAAAAGAGTAACCTACACGGTTGGGACCTTGCACTGGTGTTCCGACAATCCCGCGATGGCCCAGTAGTACGGCCGCTCTGGACAAACTCGTGCGGTCTGATTCCTTTGGGATTTCCATCGCTGAAAAGGTCCGTGTAGCAAAGTGACTTCAGCCCATGCTTGGAAATTGCACAAAATCTGCTGTAATTTGAATCGCCGACGTATATACGCGGGAAAGGCATGGGGTAATCGTCCAATTCCAGCACGTCTTTTGGTTGAATAACATTCGTGATAGTTAAGATATTCTCGGTAGAGAAGGAGGACAAGGGACGTATAAGCCAATATGGGATGCCTGCAGAAAACAACCTCTCCGCAACATGAGCCTCTCGAACGAAGCAACCAATGACACTGGCCGTCGTCTTTGCGAGAGGGATACGACCGTCCATGTGGGGTTCGTAGATCTCTATGTAGTCCATCAGAGCCCGGAGTTCCATCCACTGACGTTGAACTTGTCGACATTCAAATAGAACTTCTTTTCGCGTCATTGCAACTGCTCTCAAGCGACTGAGAGTGCGGTGGAGGTTTACAGAGAGTGAATGTGTCAATGGATGAGGATTAATTTTCGTTCGGTATTGCTCCACCCGTTGGTTGAGTCGTTCGCAGCACCGTCCCATCGACTGCAATTCATGATACGACAAGAACCCAATCCCAATATCCCATCCGTGACGTAGCATTGGCTCAAAATTTTCACGAATGGGATTCCACCACATGATTGAATCCTCTGCCGCTTGTCCTTCACGTTTGGGAATGCAGCAGAGATACGGCGCCGAGTACGAAAATGGTTGGGGCCATTGCGTGTGATCATCCGGACCATAGCGACCATCGAACCTGGCGTATACGTTGCAAGGACCGGGAGGTGCAAATACATCATCTTGGTTTGGTGTGGCAACATAGAAGTCGTGATACTGGGGATGAAGAGCAGCAACTCGTGCGTCAAATGGTCCAAGAGGTACTGAAATCATGCTCAGAAACCCTTGTCGTTCATGCTGTTTTTAACTTACCGTCAGGTCTCCGGTTCTCGAGCAGAGTTTTTGCTTCCATAGACAGCCAGAGGGCAGATGGCATATCTGAGTGGGGTAACGGGTATAAATTAACATCATGCAAAACAAAAGACTGAGGAAGCACTGGCATACCGTGACTGAGACGGAGTATTCAAGTTGACTATAGCGGTGACAGGAAGAGACCTGATGAACAGCGCGGGGAAAACTTAGGTTGAACTAGATCCAAATTAATTGAACAGCTGGGTTAACTTTAGATTGAAAAAGTAAAGCCGTGGTGACAGACGTCTCACTACAGCGTTGCTGCGAGTGCGACTCGGATGTGACTGGTGACTAGGACTAGTGACTAGTGACGCCTGTCAATGGCAATTGAACTTGGTGGATGACGAAGAAAGAATGTAATATCACGACTCGGACAACTCACAGTGGCGGCGATGGCACGTCACACTACATGTCATTGGACTGAACTGGTACGGTCGTGTTAACTCAAAATCATCACCGCAGCCATTGCCGGTGCTACTGCAAGTTAAACAATAGAAGGTACTAGCGGCCATAGAGCTTGATTCACGATATGAATATCAAATAAACATTGCGGCATGAACCCGTTTGTCCTACGCAGACTAACATAGCAACAACCGAAACCTGACGTATGGAATTCCGAATTATAATCTAAGAAATTTGAGTCTGCTAGCGAGTCCCACCTAGTACGAGTGAACTGGGGCAGGTCCGGCCGAATTCGCTATGGCGTCGAGATAATAGTCTTTATTGAATGTGACTGCAGACGCTGCACCTGCGCTGCTACTAGTGCTGAGCTCTGTCTCGCTTTCCTGCCCTGGATAATGGTCCTTGGCTGACTTGCCAAGCGACAGTGGCTGTGTTACGTTTAGTTTGGTTAATTCATTGCATAGATATAGTTGGAATTTCTGAACCATAGATTGATGGACGTCATTAGGAATCCATTCCGGCAACACTGCTGGATAGATAGTGGAGTGACAGCCACGAGCAATCAGGTTGTGTCGCCCATCTTGGTTCAAGATACGCAAAAGCTCCCAGCAAACAGGACAACACAGCTTCGACACCGAAATCAAAGTTTTATCCGGTACATCCTATAAACGAATACAATCATCAATAGGTGGTGAATGGATGTAAGATAACATGCCTGATCCAAGGAGGGCTGGGTTTGAACAGTGTTATTCTGGTTGGGGTCGAAATTCATCGCGAGCATTGCATTAATGCCATGGTGTCCTGTAAGGAGCCCAAGGAGAGCTTCGGTATGAATGCCCAGATAGTAAACCTTGGGTGGCCCATCCCTTGTCCCGTCCAATATATTCCCAAAAGAGTTGACGGCACGAGACATCCGAGCCCAGCAATTTCTGCGATCTTCGGCGCCCTTCCCCTTCAACCCCTTGTTCCCGTCCCCTTCCCCGTCCCCGTCCTTTTCCTTGTCCCTGTCCTCGTCCTCGCCCTCGTCCTCGCCCCTGCCCCTGCCCCTGCCCCTGCCCCTGCCCCTGCCCCTGCCCCTGCCCCTCCTTCCCTTTCCCTTTCCCTTTCCCTTGCCCTTTCCCTTTCCCTTATCTTTATCCCTATCTCCGTCCTTGTTAGTGAGAGCTCGTATCCGATTCTCGAGATCGTCACAAATACCAGACTTATCAAGTTGAGAGGACCTTGTGGCATCTATTGCCCGATGGATGATAGCCTTGAAATCGTCCCAAGTCGGCACAACGTATCGCGTGCGCCTGGCGTTGACGATCGTCAATTTGAGTGGGTGAGACGCGGGGTGGCGAATCTGGTGTTCTAACACTCGCTTGCCGAGGAATTGCATGACAAGCACCTTAAGCCACCGAACCACAGCATCTGGATCAGGGGTGTCATTTATCTGCATGAAACCTGGTCAACATAACGTTTACAATAGATATTCTGCATACCTCCAATGCTGCATTTGCATCAACATCAGTCAGCAAATCCTCTTTAACGTTTATCATGTGAGCACGGGCAAATGTAGCATAATTGGCCTGATTCTGGTGTAGAGGAACCAGGCTCCTGAGACCGTACCCATTGATGTTACAGGCATCAATATGGGCTGCAAATGATGCCGAGGAAACCACGCAAACCAACAGCCTGGTCGACACCCTCATTGTACCAAAGGCCTTCTCCAACGCTTCACGACCCGATGGCTCCAGATCCGACCCCGTCTGAGGAGTTTTAGACTCGTATAAACCATGGAAGTGACTGAGACACTGCGCGAACATAAGGAATGCTGCCACAACGAGATGATGGAATTCTTCTGCAGTCTCCTTGGAGTAGATATCTACCCCAGACCTGAATGCGTCCATCAGGTTCTTGATGGATTTTCCTGGAATAGCACCCTGCACCATGACGATCACGTCGGGGTTATGTTCAATGAAGCTGGCTAGTGTATTATCCTTGAGTTTTCGATGGGACTTGCTCTCGCCGTCGTCGCCATCGCCCTCCTCACCCTCCTCCTCACCCTCCTCCTCACCCTCCTCCTCGCTCTCCTCCTCACCCTCCTCACCCTCCTCTTCGTCGTCATAGGTCTGGATTCCACCATTGTATTCCCAGAGATGAAACAGGTTGAAAATGAGCCCAATGCCCCGCCAGCAGGTGACTCGGCGATACATCTTCTTCCAGGTGACGGAAAGAAGATAATCAAAGAAGATCTGGGAGTTTTGGGTTCGCGAAGCTGGATCTTGCCTGTATTCATGAAGGTAGGCACAAAGAGCCGCGGCATGCTTTTCCAGAGTAACTGGGTTCCTGAGGATAGAAGATGAGAATTGAAGTGAGACCAATAGAGATACTCACGACGACATATAATACAAGCCCCTCAAATTTTTGATCTCTTGCCATGCTGCCTGTCCTTCGGCCAGGTCAATTTCAGTGAACGATACGTCGGAAGGGTCGGAAGGGTCGGAGGAAGCGTTCTGAGCGGCGGCGATATTTAGCTCCATTGTCGAGATCCCGTCGACCTCAACAGGGATGACAAGATCTTCATCGCCTACTTCCCTCTGCATGCCACCGTTGCCTTGAACTTTTGCGCCCTCTACATCCCCTATCGGCAGCGTACCGGCGTTGTCTTCTGGTATTGGTATCACTGAAGTTGGCTTGGGTTTATCGGACTGCATGCTGTTGAATAAGGAGACGACAGCTTCCAGGTGCGCCGTTCGATAAGAGGTAGCGATAACCTCCTGGTCTAGTACAAGAACTGATGCAATTGCTTCCAGTGGCGCGAAATCCTCTGCATGCATTTCTGCCTTTGCCTTGTTGTGCTTCGCGTATTCTTCAAGTTCTGGATTTTCTAAATACCCATGCATGCAGGCGTCGCCATTTCCATTATTCAACACAACAGCTATACGTAGCAAAAGGGAGAGCGCAGTAAAGTCCTCGCATTTCTGGATTTGAGGATCTTCATCGGCTTCTCTGGGCGTGGGAGGCAATGTGGAATCGGCTTCACTGGAGGGAGCCAATGTGGAATCGGCTTCACTGGGCGTGGTAGGCCATGTGGAATCGGCTTCACTGGGCGTGGCAGGCCATGTGGAATCGGCTTCACTGGGCGTGGCAGGCATCATGGAAATAGCAATCGAAGAGGGACAGTTCGCTGTTGACTCGCTGGGGTCGGGGTAATACATGGACAGATTCGGAGGGTCACAGTGACGGCCTGTGGAATCGGAAGTAGTGGTGTTGCTCGGGTCGGGGTAATACATGGATAGAGTCGGAAGGTCACAGCGACGGCCTGTGAACTCGGAAGTAGTGGTGTTGCTCGGGTCGGGGTAATACATGGACAGATTCGGAAGGTCACAGTGCCAACGGCCGCCCGCGGACTCGAAAGTAGCGGTGTTGCTCGCTGAGGGTCCAAGTCTATATCAGCTAGAGAATATACACAAGACAGTCGGAGCCTGGCTTACTGGTGCGCTGGCGCTGGCACTCTGGCACCAGTTACTAGTTATTATGCTAGTAATGCCGTTAGCCTATTGACTAGCGGTATCGTCACCGGACTTGTGGGCGGTTACAAGGTTAAGTCGGCTAGAAAGCGAGAGGCGAGGCGTCAACGGTTCCCCGCGGCCGTGACTCACGTGAGAGTCGGAGTCCATATGCTCGGCCCAAGGAGTTGAAATGGACGGCGGCTGGCAGAATTGCTCAGGTTATACAGGGGGTCTTAGCATTGAACGTTGATTGAATGGTTCGGAAGCAACCCTGATTGTTCGTTCCCTCGTCAGGCATCCGACGGCGACTCAGCCTAAACCCTGTAATCGATTACATACATGTAATGATCCTATTATTGGCACCATGTGAATGGCACCAACCATATCGGTACGCTAGGCTGGTACACTCGCCGCTAATGATATTGATATGGCAAATTCACCAGCGACTGTGATATCAACAAGGGTGTTGACCACTATACCATTGCTATATCAATATGTCATTGGCCTATTGAACCAGCTACCTTAGGAAAAACGAGAGCAACAGGTGTTGCTACTACCGTTCCCGCTCTAGTGTCACGCGTCACGCGCTATTTTTTCTCCCTTCGGCGTTCGCTAAGGACGTGTCATCCGACGTGTTCTCGCCTCCCCCTCTTATCCAGACTCCTACCCAGTCCCTCGGTGCTGCGCTTGACGAGCTTAAGTAAGCGTTAACGCACCGGAGGGACTGGCTTTTAACACATGTAAACAAAACGCTCGGCACGACGTGATGTGACCTCGTCGCTTAACTAATGCTGAAATATTCTTCCTCGACTTTATGTATTCTCTACATGCATTGTCAAAGGACTTGAGTAAATCACATATTGTTATTCCCCTACATTGCCTGGTTTTTGGGCTGGGGGAGCAAGATTGTCCTATATGTAATACATTTGAATACATAATTTAATTGCCTCTGTGGCTGAGTGGTTAAACTCTCAATTATTTTTGTATGGTTGAGGGTTCAATTCCAGCACCAACCACATTTTTTCTATATGAGACAGATAGTCACTATGTGCTATGCTCGTAGATGCAAATAAAATGCCACAGAGACTTATGGTGGCTAATGCTGAAGGCATAAAAAGGTGAGCCTGCCCGGATTTGAACCCCAAGCCATGCAAAAACAAACCATCATAACAACCATTCAGCCAAACAGCCAATTGTAACTATACATCACAGGTTTTATATATAGACGAATCTCACCCTGGCCAGCTTTAACTAGACGAGCATGGAAGCAACAACATTCCTAACCTCATCACAATTATACATCACTACTAAGCTGTATGGAGCATACACGAATGCAAAGATAAGACAAATGAATGTGATCGACGTGTGACGCTCGGCATTGCAGACCTTTTGTTTACATGTGTTAAAAGCCAGTCCCTCCGGTGCGTTAACGCTTACTTAAGCTCGTCAAGCGCAGCACCGAGGGACTGGGTAGGAGTCTGCCTCTTATCCTTGCCACCCTCAAGACCACGTGCAGGTTAGACGTGTACGTCGCTCCCCTCTGCGTCACCTTTTCTTCCCTGATTGAATCGTAGGTCCCACACTAAATGGCTGGTGAAGAGCATCTCTCGCTATCGTTAGCTCGTCGGGTGCATCCGTCTGGTGAGTACGCTGTTTTCATTCTCCTCCCGCTCCCTCCGCCTGAGCCATGGATGCTGGGGTTAAGTTAGCCTGCGTGCCGCAGCTCGACTAGTGAAACCTGCTCACATAGAGGCAAGTGGCGACCCTGGCACTGCCATCCATGCCTGCGTTGTGGAGCAACGTTGAGCTACATCCCGGATCGTTTATGCACATCTTGAGCCATGGCTTGAATCGCGAAGCTCGCTTGCATAGAGCCAAGTGGCGACCCTGGCACTGCCGTCCATGCCTGCGTGGTGGAGCAATGATGAGCGGCATCCCATCGTCTATGCACGATTTAAGACGAGGCTTGAGTTGCGAGGCCTGCTCGCATAGAGGCAAGTGGCGACCCTGGCACTGCTATCTATGCCTGCATGGTGGAGTGACGAAAAGATGAAAAGCTGCGAGGCGATGGGTTGCATCCCTAGGCCCTTCTACTGCCTTTGCACTTCTCTACCCTTGGCTGCGTTTCTACATCTGATGCCGTTTTGCAGCCCCAGTCAGGCCTACAACAGCAGCTAAAACAGTCTAGTACGGCATCAAATGGAAACGAGGTAATAGCAACATTTGATAGACATTTCTTGAGCTCACGAGACATTACTCTGCAAAATCAGGTTGCGACGCTGTCATCACATAAACGTCGTCCCGGAAAGAGTAATGAAAAGATAGCTTTGCAACCCTCTTTGCTCACTTTCCCGTTCTCTACGGTTCACTCAACTTCCGGAACGCGCCGAACCTCTCCCACTCCTGATAGCTGAGTGTTTCAATCTTAAACACATTTATTTAACACGCTAATTATTCTTAAACCCCGTAATTAGTTTGTCAAAAGCACCCCAAAATCACCCTCGACCTTTTCTCTCTATACCAGTATTGCCTACACCTCCTTGTTCGCCCTGCAGCCAACGTTTTACAGGATGGTGGGCGCGCTTCCCAAATTGGGTGAGTCATCACATGTCACATGTCACAGGTGGAAACCCATCACCCTTCTTTCTACAGTCATGGTTCATTGGGCATATAGAGTTTGGGGCGATGGCTTGCTCGCAGTTGGCTCCCGCGTGGCGTAGACGCGCTCTTCTTTCTGTTCGGACCTGCCCTGCGGTGCCGGCCAGCAGTGGGAGGCTCTGTTTATCGTGATTTTTGCGCGCGCGACGCGTAGACCTCCACGTGAGATGAGAACGTCTCCGGTCTGCCCCTCAGCCATTCGTGAGATTGAGTACCTCTCCGGTTGGGGGACCCACGGGGGGAAAGGAGTCGCAGGTGAGTTTTCTGCTATCTGAGTGTTAACTTCATAATCGCGTTCCGCAGAGGTTGGCCAAATCTAGAACGCTCCTGGCAAGCGTTCCCATCTGCCCGCCTGAATCCTTTCACTTCCTTCGAACCCCTTTGAATTAGGACCCCTCAAGACTCACTTCAAGATGCTCTTCGTTTGCTTTCATTACATCTTCCCTACGTACCACCTGCTTGGGGCTATAAGACAAAGTTTGGCCTGCAACCAGCTCCTATCATTTAATGTAGCTCCGCCTGCAGGTCCCCCTTTTTTTGCGTCAAATATACTATTGCTTTCCATGGTCCACTTCTGCATCTGAGCCAGAGAGATAAACAAAGAGCAACGAGAGGGGACGCAGGACCTTAGAAGCTATTATCTCCTGAGGTGAAGGAGCGAACCCAACAGCGGAAGCTGCTCATGCAAAGGTCTGAACGTGGAAGATTTCTTCAAGTCGGGTTCGTCCGTTCCGCAATGGGAGGGCGAGGGCTTCGCTGGCGTGCGTAAGGCCTCCTTTCGTTATTCACCCCCAATTGCAACCGCTTCCCACCTTCTAATGCATACACCTGCCATCCGCCTCGTTTCCCTTTACGGATGCAGCCCACAGTGCCCCTCCCCTCACTTTCCCGGTCCTCTGTTGCTCTACGGTGCCCTACTCAACTTCCGGAACGTGTCGCGATCCTCTCTAGCTGGGTGTTTCAATCTTAAATGCATTTGTATTTAATACGCTAACTATTGTCCTACCCCGTAAATAGTTTTGTCAAAAAGCACCCCACCATCACCCTCGACCTTTTCTCTCTATACCAGCATTGCCAACGCCCCCTGGTTCTCCCTGCAGCCAACATTTTACACGATGGGCGCACTTCCCAAATTGGGTAGGCGCGTCATGATCACATGCATCACATGTCGCATTTGGCAATTCAACAGCCCCTTTGAAAGGCCGAAGAAAGGAGTCAGCATCCTCGGGCTCGTACTCCCCTCGGGCATCCAGCTGCCAACGCTTGGAGGAGGATCAACCACCTCTTCCATTGTCTCGACCGCACAATCGAACCCTAACCGGTTGAAGCGGTCGAGGTTGCCGCTAATCTCCTCGCACATGCAAGGGAGGAAGACGAGCAGGTGAGGGAACGTGGATGACGACGATGGGAGTAGAGCTTCAGGACTCATTGCTCACTTCCTCAAACTCGCTCGTAGACATTGGGAGACTCCATCGCAACATCAAATTAGAACAGGGCAAGGCGAGCGTGCTCGATAAACTTGTTGAAATTGCCACCCCCGGACTCAAAGTCCGATCCTAAGCTCGACCTCAAGGCGGGCTTGGATCTTATCCCGGTGTCCACTGCACCTCCCTTTCTCAGGTGTGCTTGCCATGTGGTCCAGCTTTCTCACAGTTAACAGTGGTTGGGAGAGATATATTGAAAGTGCTCGCTTATAAAAGGGACAGAAGAGGGCGTGAAGAGGTCGATTGACTCGCACAAAGGATGGCGACGACGAACATTGTCATTGACCGTTTGTAACATCGTCAGTTGTATTATAATCTTGAATCTTATCTAAATCCGACGCCTTCGATAGCCGGTCGGAGCTGTGCTGCCCGTGACATGTGATGGGTGTGACAAAGGCCAGTCCCTTGGCTCAGCCTGGCGGCAGTAACTTCTTCTCTCCTCGCTCTCCCATCATGCTCCCCCATTCCCATCATGATTTCTATCCTCAAGACCACCGCGCAGAAAGCACAGGAGTTAGATGTTACGTCGCTCCCAACGGCTAGACTCTCGGGTCACCCTTTCTCGGCCGAACATGCGCGCATAGTCTATCTTTTCAGCCCTGTCTCGATGTTGGGTCTAGTTTCATGAGTTGAGTTTTTAGCAAGGTCACTATCCTCTTGTCAGCTCTTTTGTGATAGACTATATTTTTTCACGATATTCTCATCAATGATTCTGGATGTCATCTACTCTCACACCTAGTGGAAGTAAGCGTTCTGCTTGCGAATTGGATGGTAGGTCAAGTATAGCATAAACGCCGGTGTAGTGGTTTATCAATTTGAACTCAGCAGCTCTGGAGCCATTCGACTGACGCGTTGTCGACCGCCATGATCCCCATTTCTAGGGGGTGAAGCGAGGAGTCAAAAAGAATCCTCCGAAGTTTTGTCGAACGCGCCATCAAAGCGGCTATCGCAGAGCTCCGTTTCGCCGTGATGAGGCAGTGGAGGATCAGGGTGCCGAAGGGATCGCTAGGAAGAGGGTCACACAAAGACCTTTAGTGACGGTAGAGACCCCGCCCAGTTTCGGAGAAATTCCCATGGGATAAACACTTGCCTTGTACGGCCACGACGGTGAAGGTAGATAGCGTGTCTTATTTATGTCCACGCAAGACTCTGATCCTCCTGCGCATACAGGTGACGTGTCTGCCTTGGACGCAGTAGTCCAATCGATCAATCATCGGAGCCAAGGAGAGGGCCAAAGAGATGGCCAAGTTCAAAGAGTGCCTTGCCAAAGAGGGGTCTGTCACGTAAACGTTACCATGAGTCGGCATCCCGACTCGCAGCGGTCGTATACCTCCTGTCGCTCTTATATTGTCCCTGACTTCCAATGAATGAACCAGATATATCTATCGAAATTTGTCAATTAGAAGGACAGCATTTCTACTAAAGGGAATATAGTAGGAGAAATCCTGGAAATTTCATCAACCATATTTCTGCAACCGTGCTTCGTTACCCCCCGTCAGTCAGATAGCTCCGAGTCCGAACCAGACTCATCCGTCGTTTGCGGCCTACAGCAATGCTTATGAAACATGTGATGTGTAGTGATGAGCCCACACGCGTCACACTTGACAAACAAGCCGAGGAATTGCTCCTCGGTTAATCCAGGCTTTTCCTTGAGCTCCAGCCGCCATAAATTCCACCAGTCGGTTCGGCGACGCAAATCCATCCCTTCAAACTCAGGAGCAGGGAAGGGCGGGTCCATTATATCTGCGGCTGCACGCTTTTCATCATGACCGATCCATGTTTTAAAGGATATCCCCGACATACCGACTCGAGAATATGTCCGCCCTACGGCTATGCCCCTCTCCTCCCTTTCGGTGAAGACTTGTGGAGGGCAGGGTGCACCTTGCAATCCAGGCTCGTAGTAAGTGCCAGATTGGTATAGAACCGAAAACGTTAGAAGCTAACCTCTCAGGGGATAGGTTTTCAAAAAGACACCCTTCTTGGGGTATATCCTCTCTATTGGTACTGCGTGAGGAAGGCGTCAGTTCTCGCTACGCCAAAGGACTTGTGAAATGAAGACCAACCCAAATAACCGCACTGGTGCTTTGCGCATTCGGCGACATACTCTCCTTTGTATGGACCATCTATAGCTAAGTACATGGCTGCTTCCTTATATGGTGCTTTTTTGCTGAACCGTTCCAACAGGGGGCATAGGCATCCTGGCCCAAGGTACTCGTGAGTTTGACGATATTGGCGCAATCCATCTGGCGGTACACGGGCACCGTCCTTGATTGGCCTATGGAGACAATGCAAGTTCAAAATCGTAGTAATCGTGGAAGTCATGGTTACTTGCCAATAATGTGTGACTAAGTCCTGTTTGGCTGGATCGTAGGACAAGACGCGGTGAGTCGACTCATTGACAGCATATAGCAACTTTTGTCTGTAGGTTGGGATTGTTGAGAATGGTAACGGTCTGGGATTTCTGGACATGTTGGGATAGACCGAGCGGGTCAGTGTCCAATTTCAGCACTAAGGGATGCCAATGTTGATGTCTCTGGGCTAGGAATAGGCTCTTATATTTCGGTCGCCCAGTCATAATGAGTCACCTTGGCGTCCCTGAACAATCTGTCTCCCACGCAATTTGCCATTGAATGCACATACCAAGGGAACAACTCATACGCTCAATGAATATAAAATAAAGCACCAATTCAATCGTTGTTAATTGCAGGTGACCTTTTGGCGTGGAATGCCGCCAATCTACGTCGATCAGGCTTTGGAAATCTCTGCGCGCATAAATAGTATACGATCGATTATTGAGGGATGTACTCTAGAGGGTCGGGAATAATGGTAAGATCGGTAAAGTGTGAATAAATGTGGAAAATCATGAAGTTCAAAGGAATACCCAATATCCAGCTGGTTAGTTTCAAGTTATGGCTCACAACTATGCTCGTAGAACAACCGATGCATGACGATGAGCTTGCATACGTCACACTGGACGAACAAGCCCAGGAATTCCTCTTCGGCTAGTCCAGGCCTATGAAAACTGCCAACCTTTTCGAATCTCCGCCAGTCAGTCAGCGTCCGACGCCTCTTCAATGCAGGGAATGGTGGGTCGAGCAGACCTATTCCGCAGTCTTCATAACTGATACACACTAATAGGATTATCATCACATACCGGCTTCCGTCAGCGGCCTCGTTGTGGTTAGCTCTACCTCCTGGGCGAAGACTTCCATGAGGCAGGGCCCCTCAACATCAGCTCTCACCTCGTTCTTGGCAAAGACTTCCGGAGGGTATGGCGTACTGACATCTTGCAACCCAGGTTCGTAAATCAACCTAGAATCGAAAGCCTGGATACTGACCTCGCAGGGGATATGCCTTCTCCGGGACGCTTCGCCTAGGATATATGCGCTCTAACGGTACTGAGTGATACGCCAGAGCATTAGTACTCGCTTCATCGAGGCGGGAAAATGGAGACAAACCCAAGTAGCCGCAACGGTCATCTGCGCATTCGGCGACGTATTCCCCTGGGTACAGACTATTTACTGCCAGGTATATCGCTGCCTCCTTATGCGCTGTGAGCGGTTCTAGCAGCGGACATAGGCATCCTGGCCCAATGTATTGGTGGGTTTCACGATATAGACACAATTCGTCCGGGGGCACTCGCTTTCCGTCCGGAAGGACGGGCCTATCAAATCAATGCAAGGTCAGTAACACATCGTAGTTTATCGCGGTGGAAGTTATGACTACGTGCCAGTCATGTACAACTAAGCCCTGTTTGGCAGGGTCATAGGACGTTACGCAGCGGTTCAACTTGATCACATGCAGCAAATTCTGGCAATAGGTTGATAATGACAGCGGTACGGGAATGCTGGGCATCATCATGGTAAGCTTGAGCGCTAAGCGATGAATCTGATTTATCTGGGTGGGATTTCCGTCGCCTCAGTCATAATGAGTCACTCCTGCCAGCGTCCCTGAACGTGACTCACATAGTACCAGGGGAGATACAAAAGCAAAGCCTCCCTCAAGAACCACTCGTTCTCGCCCCTCCAATGTCTGGGGCCGAAAACGATCCTTCTCCGGTCAACGCTCTAAAGCTTGGAAGCAGGAAAAAGCCGTGAGACTATCCAACTACTTCTCCGCTAGACATGGCATTCACAGTAGCCCAGTCGCGCAGGCGATCCTTTTGTTCACCATGGGCGACACTTTGGCAGAACAGTACATGCGATGTGTAACGCCCAAGCACTTATTGCAAATTGCCTCCTTCTTTTCAGCGAAGACGGGGAAGTTGCCCTAGAAGCGCTCACATCGCAGTCCGTGTTCAGCCTCTTTCTTGTATCCTGACATTTGACATACATTTCCTTCTGTATTAGGCAACGAAAGGAGTTAAATGTGTTTCAGAAACTGTTGGAAATGGTGCCCCATCTACAGGAGCGTCTTATGGAAAGCTCGGAACTTGAAGAATACATGACGGTGGCAGATTCGGTACGCCTAGAGCTTTGAAAGCTCTCAAATTTATGCTTATCGTTTACCGTTAGATTCAAAAAGGCATATCAAGCGCAAGATCGGATGACACCAAGAGTCTCAAGGGGGTCGTGCTGGAATGGATAACTCCCCGAGACAAGCCTTTGAATCCACCGCTTTCTCGGAGCGTCAAGACAAACCGTGGCTTCAACCATCCCGTCACCGGAGCTCTCCTCTGTCCAGCTGGCCTAGATTGGGATGATCCTGAGTGACTCACTTTCTCCCCTTACACGTTGGTCGCGCTAATCCGCTATCACAGAACTCGCACGAAGCTTACCAGCGGTCAACTAGCTGTGAAGGGAGATCAATGGCCGTTGATATTATATGCGAAGCAGGAGTTCGACCCTGAAGATCCATGGGATGGGCTCTTCAGAAGTGAGCTTCTTGTCTGGGTTCGTACTCGTTTGTTTTCTTTTTGGATTATTCACTACTGGGCGTGCAGGCCTTCAAGCATATCTTCACTTCGCCCAGCTCTGTGGAGAAAGAGAACAAAGCGACGAGATCCGGCAACGCTCGTATCCACGGCATGACTCGGGTCACAGCGGCTTCCTTAGCCTACGTTGCTACACAGGCGAGTCCAAGTCTGACTGTCCTTGTAGCTTCAATCGCTGAACATCCAAGCAGCTTCGTTTTGCCTTGTCATCTACATCCGTCTTCAGCCGGTCTGACACTTCAACCGACTCGGAAAGATTCTACGAGAGCCTATGGGACTTTTTGAACGATCCCGATGAGAAGAATGAGGTTACTGATTTGCTGAGCTGGTGGGATTGGTATGTCTTTCGTCAATACATCCAGTGCCAAGTCTTCTATCTCATCTTTTTGTAGCCAGGTATTCCCCAGCTATGTGAATCGTGAAGGTGGAATAACGAAGCAAAGTGCACTAGCGAAGCTGAAGGAGAAGAGGGCAAAGTTGAAGCAATTGCAGAACGGGCGAACGTCGTGATACCCTAGTAAGCTAATTTATGCCAAGAGAGAACTCGAGAACCCCCAGCCTCTTGTTCTGTAAATATTCAGGAGATGCACGATAGCCTGAATGGTCACATTGCGCTGCATCAAACCATACTAGCTCAATCTTGTTCCATCCACCGTCCGTTTTTTTCTTTTACCAGAATCTCCCTCCACCCAGCAATACTGAGTGCTACTGTACTGTCTAATATAATGACTCTTTTGCGATTTGTGCTGCGTACAGGTTGCGAGCATCATCCTGGTCCCCGCAAGTATGCAGTATCAGAGATAGCATAAAGAGAGTGTAAAGAGAGTGTAAAGAGAGCATAAAGAGAGCATAAAGAGAGCATAAAGAGAGCATAAAGAGAGCATAAAGAGAGCATAAAGAGAGCATAAAGAGAGCATAAAGAGAGCATAAAGAGAGCGTAAAGAGAGCGTAAAGAGAGCGTAAAGAGAGCATAAAGAGAGCATAAAGAGAGCGTAAAGAGAGCACAACAGAGCGCAATCCAGACTTTGCACGTGTCGCACTTATTATCTGACTCACTATACCATGTACTCTCTGTTCATTTCCTCGTCTTCGTCATCCCCACGATCCATGGCGCAGAAGAATCCAGGGGCAGACTTTACGTCGCCCCTCAAGGGGTAGACTCTCGCGTCGCTCTTTCACGACCGTGACTCAAACTATGCCAGTACGTCATGTATGCATCAATTTTCTGCTTATTTCTATCAGACTGACTACGCTACTCGCAACTGGGCCTAGCCCATCTGCACTCAATTTGTTCGGTAAGTTTATTACTCCCATCTCGTATATAAACTAACGTATCGGAATACTTGTTGCGTTACTCGATACGAACAAGATCAGAGCAGGGTGGTCAAGAAACGTAGCTCATAGGTACGCGAGCCTTGGCGTGTACTTCTCTATATTCCAACCAATGACATGCAGACAGAAGGCAAACACGATGGTCAATAATAGATCATAGGTATGCGAGCCTTGGCGTATACTTCTCCATATCCTGGCCAACGACATGCAAACAGAAGACACGTAATGATTGTTATTGATAATCATGAATGGATCTGAAGATGAGAGCAGGGTGGCCAATAAACGTAGATAATAGGTAATACTTCTCTATATTCTGACGCCGGTAGAAGGCATGTAATAACTAGCATGTACACAGCAGCGACGAAGATATATATGGATGCGCGGGGATCGAAAGAATCATCAAGTGGAACCGAATTGACACGAGATCGGATAGGTGGCGTAGGAGAACTGCATCTTGGCTGCCGTGCTCTAGCTAGGTTACTGATCATAGACGTCGACAGGAAAGGATCTGAAGATGCGGACGGGTTGGTCAATAAATGTGGATCGCAGGATCAGCATGCCGAAAAACGTCGTAAGTACTTTACTGCGGCCTTTGGTATTGACGTCTTGATGCAAACGAATCCGCAGCGAGATTGCATGATGGCAGCACTGAAGTAGGACTAATATCACAAGGGATGAACCCGGTAAGTGGAAATGCTCAAAGAACAATCATCAATGTGTTCATATGGGTTCACATGTCCGTAATGAATCTATGCCCAACATAGAGACGAACAAGCAAAAGAATCAGCGGGTTCCATTCAATAAATCAATAAAACCATTGTGTGTACGTTGTGGGGGTTGGCTTTCAGCACGAGATGTGACGTGCCTTATTCGAACCAATTTCAGATGACTTCCTCTTCAGATACACCCATTCGTTTCGGAGTGTACTTGACAAACAACTAAGCAAACGAGGGTAGTGTGCGCTGTCATTTACCGTAGGTGAAGTTAATCCGATAAATATTCAAAGATATAAATGCTCACTACCTAGATAGTAAATCGCGGGAAGGTATTATGCTTTGAGATGCCTTCCATCCCTTCTGGCCGGGCCTTTATGCCTCATAGTGCATCAGACGGACGTTAGAAGAAAATCCCCATAAAGAATGTGATCCAACGTGTTAGTGGGGAGCGGTTGAGGCGGCGATGATTGTGCATATACATAGAAAAGCAACTAACTTCAGTGGCGAATATCGCGGCGAGTTTAGAAGGCGTGGAGAACGGCTCGTGGATTTCCACGTGCTGCGGAAGGATACACGGTTTATAAGGTGGTTACCAGTTGCATTGCCATGTGTATAAAGTGAGGTCTCGTTGCGCGTGAAAGAACAAGCTGGCTGTTTGACAAGAACTCCGTTCACAGTGAGGTGTGGTTTGAAGCGGCATACTTGCGGCACTCACTCTGACGTCAGGGGCAAACGTGATCCGTTGGCAAGACGGATCAAATTGGTGGCGACGAGGATTGATCTGAAGACAACGTTATCGTAAGTCGTCGTTGTGTCCAGAGCATTTGGAGGCAA
>WION01000682.1:0-24558 GCA_015039365.1 Amanita rubescens
GTACAACGACCCCTACGCATTTCGCCATGTACAACACCAGGCTTCGTACCACTCTGCCGTGAGCAACACGGGACGGTATTTCCCAGTAGCCACGACTGCACCACCACCACCACCACCACCACCACCGCAACGTAACTACTCGCTTGGTGGTGCTGGATATACCTCTTCTCCTCCGCCTCCAGAGGCAAACCCGTCGTATCAGTCACCCTTGCACCTGTTAATACCAATGTAGGTTATGTATCTCCCCTTACCGCGAGTCCTGTGAGGGGCCCGAGGGCACAGCCGCCGCCTTCGTCAACCCATCAGGAGGAAGCACCGCCCGGGTATGACGTTGGATGGGCGGAATGATCCAGAAGTACGAATTCGAACATTTTTATGGACGTTGATACATTGTTACGCTATCCATCTAGCATTTGTCTCGCTTGCACGTCACTTACTCGTTCACCATGTATCGGCAGCATAAATTTCTATACCCTATTTATTGTTGCATATATAAAAAGTACGTGGTATCTGGTACAATTGAGCAGGGCGCACATCCAGTGTGACTCTGGATCGTACGTGACGCCAACGGTTACGATGTGCTTCGACCTGGCTGTACTAACTTCAACACGGAAGTTCGATACCAGGCCGGGCAGGTGCTGGCCTCAGTGCCCGCCAACAAGTCATAGAAGTCGACTTGAGCTGAATTCATCATGATGGGGTGTCACCAACGCACTGCTTGAAGCTTGAAGCTTGATCGGCGAATGATTTCCGGAACGCCCAACATCCTTAGTAACCCTATTCTTCTTCAGATCATGATCCCTACCAAGGTGGCAACAACACCAATGCGGATCTGGTGGAAGAGTTTTGTAGATTTTCTTCATTTGCGTGATCACGAATAGTTCATGCGTGGTGAACGCGTTGATCATTTCACGCGTGATCGAAATCTGCCAAGTTTTATAGATGATCATGCATGATCACGCAGCATTTCTAACATTTGAACTAAATTGCGGATAATAACACATGATCACATTATATCGTCCAATTTGGCGGAGTAAACAGCGTACGATAGCGTCTAGCCAGTGCGCGGTCAGCGCTGTTCATGGTGTGAACGTTGCCAATGGAATCCAAAGTCGCCGGCACATCCCTAGCGGTAGAAGACTGGGCCAATCAATCCGTTGCGGAAAGTCTAATCACAAACTTTGAAGAAGCGTGCGGAGATGGGTGTTCTAGTGACTCGCGTTCAGGGATGCGGTGGGCAGTTTACATGCAAGCCCCTTAGGGCTGCAGGATGCGCTGGTATGTTACCTGGGTAAGACGAGTGATAATGCATCAAGTGCCTTTTGTTATTTACGAAGTGTAGTCCAACAAGTAGAGTATAGTATAATGCTTAAACTAGACGTTTGCGGAGCTCGGGGCCTTCGGGACGACTACCGCCGAATATAGGTGTCATTTCTGCAATTCTTTCAACCGGGGATATGGACATTTCAGTATTAAGTTGGGTGGGATGATGAAGACAAAACACCACTGGTCAATCGGTGGAAGATTTGTACATTGTGGCTGAAATTTGAGGAGCCCCTCTTTGATGCCATGCTGATGCACGTAGTAAACATTGGATGTGATAGATTCCAGGCCGCCTTCATCATATTCGAGGACCTGGGATGGGTCAAGGAGGATCTTGGTCCCTTGCGTGATAGCCTCCCGGCGAAACCCTTCCAGTGTAGGATCGGCAATGTGCAGATGACTCGAGTGCCATTGGGGTTGGCCGCCCGGCTGGGGATCGCTCTTGCGAACCATCCGAATAAGATCTAACTGCATCCCATCCCCAAGGCTATTTTGGGCTACTGCCTCAAACAGAATACCAGCTAGTCCCCTCGAACCAGGTACTTTCTCAAAGCGCTTGTATAAGCGGATTTGATCTTGCCGCTCCAGTTTTCAGATTTGGCCCGCGAGTCAAGTGTGGATCGATGAGGTGATCGGTGATACAATGGGGACACTGGCCACATTATTCCTATCCTTGCGGGTGATGAGGCAGATCTTGTGAGAGATGTCATCCGGACGAAGGGAAGAGGCTTCCTCGAATACTCGTGCGAGGTATTCTAATGTAATGTTTGATATCGCCTTGCAAACGTCCATCTTATAATATTCGAATTGATCTGTCTTACCGAAAATGTCGATACATAACCGGGGTACTGGGCCAAAACGATCATATACATCATTGATGCCTGCATGGTCGGCAATTCCACGTATTGATGCCCTGGTGGATTTCAGGGCATGAGTATGAATGGCATACATAAGACGCAGGGGACTCACGCATAGCTGATCTCTGTTCGTGTCCATGGGTTCATGATGATGTTCATGACACTAACAGTCTTATGCAATCGCTTCCATCGCTCCTTACTCGGAGAGGTGGAGTATATCATGAATAGGCGGGTGCCATGTGGAACGAGGTTGGATTGAATGCCCTCCTTGGATTCGTCGGAATCGACAACAGTCCAGACGAATTTGTGGAAGAAGGATGGGCTGAAATTATGTGGAGATCGATAGACGCCTTCTTCTACAAACAGCAAACAAGACCCTTCCCGATACCAGATGACTGCCTTCCTTTCCGCAAGGCGTCTGCGCAGCACATAATACACCCAGACGCTCTTCCCTTTCCACACAATGCATGCATTGGTACTAGTCTGATGAATCAAAAAGGGAATTCACCGATGCCGGGTTGCCCTGTGATGATAGCACCAGGTGCCACTTCCTCAGCCTCTGAGATGCCATCGTTTATTGTCTCGAGGTAATTGTATACCCGAATGTAATCAGCGCGGATCCAAATTTTTGAGCGTTCGAGAGCCTCGATGCCGATATTGAGGACATAGCAGCCTGGAATGACATCGGCGCCGACATCATTCACATCAAAATCCATATCCATGCGATCTTCGGTCTCAAGCTCGTCTCCTACGGCAGGAATGGGCTGCTGGCTGTTTCTCCACTCCTGTTCCTCATGTAGCATACTGATTCCCCAAAACTTGGCATGCAGTTTAGCGACAGGATGATTGTCGTCGAGTTTTTGCCACCGCTCCAGCGGTGCGAAGCAAACGACAGAGGCGAAGTTGGATTCCATGTCGTGAGAAGCCTGAGCCAAGTTGGCGTACTCCTATTGATGTCTATCATCAGTATTTATATATTTTAAATTGGCCACGGATCCAGCCGTCCCATGAACCAATCCGACCACTTTGCTGCTTGACGCTCTTTCCTCCGATCTTTGTGAGATAGAACGCTCATGAAGGTGAAGTGAAGGTGTCGGACGTGTCACAAGCGAGCGTGACATCCATGCCATTCAACTTCCCTCGACCGCTTGACATAAATGTGCCCTGACCGGTGAGCTTGATCGGCGAATGATTTCCGGAACGCCCAACATTCACCCTTAGTAACCCTATTCTTCTTCAGCGTTCTCCCTACAAAGGTGGCAACAACACCAATGCGGATCTGACCTTGAACAGGCATCGTAACGAGGATACTATCCGCGCAAGAAGAATATTGCCCGCCGCTCACACTCTTGTATCCAGGGAAAGAAGCGTCCTTTCTGAGCAATACGAGGCCATACCCCATCAATTACGCTCAAGCACAGCGCGGGTAGTAAAGCGGAAAAAGAGATAAGTAACCAAAAATAAACCGAGTGAAAGATGGACATGATCAAAATGAAGACAGACGCGGGACTCCATCATTGAACCTATCTTATCTAGCTCTAGCTGAAGGCAAAATGCGATGTCGGTGTTTGATGCATGATGCTATCCCCTTCCTAAACCGAGGTAAATGGATCAACTTGGTAGAATCAGATGTTTGATTTCTATACGAGCTATACCCCATACCGCTCGGTGCGCGCTGGACGGATCTACCGACGTCGTCCTTGACGGAAAAGAGTAATATCCTGTCACCGGTGCGTCGGTCAAACGAATTCGAACCTACACGTAAACAGGCGGCATCCTTGCCATGGGGATAAGTGAAAAGGTCTACCGACCGACCTCGCCGCTTCCAAGATGGCAACCGGTGATCCCAACGACACCTTGGCAGATACCGTACCCTTTTTTCGTTGCTTGCAATCGCCCGTGCGCGTATATGGTCATACGGACCGAAGCACGCTGCTCACGCCGAAATGAAAGGCATTCCTATGGCGATAACTCTCTACTTTACCCACATCCGCATGGTACGAGTGTTAATGTCGAGCTTGTTGCAGAAATGGTAGTTGTTCTATGGTCGCCGTGTCTGTCTGATACAGCCACCTATGATCCAATTACAAGGAACAGTGTCTCAATAGGAAAGAAACTGCGCTAATTAATGATACATATAAACGAGAGCTTGCAATTATAGCAGTCGTTCAGATGAAAAAGTTCACATGTTAATAATTATATTGTTACACCCCTTGTTTCATTTTGCTATCCATAATCGATAACGTACGTACTAGATTAATTAACTATTGTAGACTGAAGACGAAGATAGGTACTCTACAACACATAGCGATACAAAGCGGCCAGGTTACAGCATCGGATCTACATCTAGTGCAATTGCGAATGCGAAAGTATGCCGTGAGAGTTCGTGTAAGTCATTAGCGAGTCGGGAAGAGCCCTTTATATGAACGTGTATAAGAAATACATCAACGAAACAGGAACCGTCTTGGTTTTGGAGGCGAGGGAACGGGATATCGCGGGTATTGAAGATTGGCCATCGAATAATCGTCGCTCTTCAGCGCTTGATACACGTGAATTGTCCGGATATCCGTTAGTTCGTCTTCAGTGAATGGACAGACGCTGGATTCAGCACTGGCGAGCTTCGACGGACTTGACGAGAAGCTTCGACGATGTATGCCATTGAATGTCGCAGATCGCATTTCGAGGCGCATGTCTGGGACATCAGCTGGCCAGTGGAATCGTCGACGTCGGAAACTACGTCGTATTAGACACATGAACGGAAAATGCAATTGCAGACGTACCATTCGTATTCCCATAACACATCGCTACATATACCATCTTCGAGGTAATTCTTCCCATCTTGCTCTTTGAATGATTGTATATACTCTGTTAAAGCACGTTTACAACCAAGCAGAACGTGCAGGTTTTTACAAGCATGCATCTCAAGCTCTGAAGGAGACATGGGGAAATAGGTTGATGGCCAAAGTATTATTCCAGGAGATTGGGCAGGGTTTGTTTGTGAGCGCTGACGAACAGAAGCCACCGTCGCAGCTGCTAGGGCTGTGTAGGTGATTCCAAGTCGTCCCGCTGCCTTTGCGCTGACACGATCAGACATTGACATGAAGTCCTGACCTATTTCCCGCTCCACTCCCAATGACCTCTTGCGCGGCGGGAATCCTACACCCGAATCGGAGCTATTCGAACTCCAATCATCCTCCTTGTCGATCAAAATCTCCCTGGATTCCGAGCTTGACGGTAGGCCATAAAATTGGTCGGCGTCTTTGGGCGCTAGCTTAAGACGGAAAGCACGCTCCTTCTCAACGTTGCCTCTCCCAAACACGAAAAGTACAAGATCCCCGAGGAATTCTGAGGGACGGGCATGAATGTCATATTTTGCCTTCAACATCTTCTCAAAGATTGTCTCGAGATGGCGGGACTCTAATGCCTGACGTGCCCAGGTAGCCGTGATACCAGGCGTGGACTCGTCCATTGGAGTCTCCGCTAACGTCGGAGAGATCATAGCAAAATCGTCCACTGACGATGAATCAGAATGTCGCTTTGCGGACTTTGAAATGTTGAGAGGGCTAGTCGTTCCCCCGTACCTGTCGGGCAAAATATCTCGTTCACTGACAAAGGTCGTATCAGTGTCGCCGGAGTCATCTTCCAATGTATCGTCGTCGTCGTCGTCATCGTCATCGAAAACGGACTGAACAACAGGCTTGGACTGTTTGGAATCTGACTCTGGGGTTGTGCCATATGGGAAGGCGATTTCATCGTCAATCAGCTCGAGCCGGCCGCCTACGGCCAAAATTCTAAAGACTTCCATAAGAAGGGCCTCCCACTTTGCATGAGGAATGCAAAGTGACAGATTTGCCATGCGAACCAGATCAAATTGCTTATTAGCAAATGGTAATCTTTGCTTGAGACTGCATGCTTGTCAATACAGTTACGTGCGCACATAAATAGAAGAACTTACAAATTTCCCTTGACGAAGGTGACGTTGTCCGGCTTCTCCATATGGGACGTAAGATCAACAAGGTCAAAGCCGATGAACTGGGAGGTCTTCCACACGTCAGCAGCATAGAAGACCCAATGACCCATGCCACAACCGAGGTCCAGGACGGACTGTGGGGGTTTCGCCCCATAGTCATGGAAAGTTGGTGACCCATTTGGCATTAGCCGGCGGAACAAGAGATCTGTGTAACGATCGCTAATACCAATTCCATTAGACGCATTGTATTAACATATGGAAAGGCGCATACTTGTCCAGGGGTATGGGATCGTAAGCTTGCATATATGGAGCTTCGTCTGGGTACGGATGGAACGTGGCATAATCTTTTCGTATCCATTTGTCTTTCTTGACGGTCGGTTTCCGAAGATCTGGGGCACTCAAATTCATTGCAAAAGAGGAAAGAGGTTGGGAAGGGGCAGCATCATTAGTATGCTGTGAGTTGTAAGCGGCGCGGTTGAGCGCTGACATTGAGCGCTTCATCTTCAATTTGGAAAATATATTTCGAGAAGATACACTGTCGTTGCCATGAGCCTGTGTTGGGGAATTGCTTCGGAATGGAAGGGAAGATTTGCGAATGGTTTGTGACTCGAAAGAGACACGAGTTTTGTCCTTGATCGAGACCTTCATTGTTGGGAAATCGTTGGACAGGCGGGGCTCGAAACACGATGTGGGCGCTTGTGATAATATGGAAGAGACAGGGCGGTAATGGGAAGTGGAAGGTCGGTGCTGTGGAGCCTTCTTTTTTCGATCGGATGAAGATGTGGAAAATGCAAGGTAAGAGAGCCAACGGGTGGAATCTGGGGCTGAAGCCATGTTGTGGGTACCAGCATCCGCTAAACGGGGTCGAGAACAAAGCGGGAGCTTATAAGAGGACAACGAACGAGGGCAGAGTAGGAACAATTTAATCAGTTTGAGCACCGCTCTTGTCTATTGCCATCATGACAAATGAGGTTACATTCAACTTAGGTTTTATCCTTATAAGTTATGACCATATTAGTCCTCCTCCTTCCGGGGCGGCGGTCCACACGGTTGGAGCATACGCTTGTGTCACCCGTCAGTCTGATGATTGCCCAGCCCATGTCACACACCCACCTCCGTCAGTTCAAACTTGGCCCGGCCAATTGCTTCTCCGTCCGCGAGTGCAACGTACGATAATAACGTCGGATGTCCAGCTATGGACGACAGGGTGTCCCGGTGTTGATGAGTGACCCATTCACTAACAATCCTCCCCTTGTTTCAGCCCTCGGATGGAGATTAAGAGTCTTACTATTTTGTGATATCCGCGTGACCTGCTCAAGTCAGTGTGAAATGGCCTAGCAGCTTGGCGTTTGCACGCACCTGTTCCTGTGTACCTAGCATGCACTATCGTCTAGGTTAGCCGTGCGGGCCCAAATCAATCCGTCAGAGACTCACAATGCTCTAGTTGCGTGTTCGCCGTGTATCTCAGTTCTGACGACTATCAAACTGCGTAAACTGTCAGTCAACCAACTCTTCACATCACTCACCATATCGAAGGAGTAGCGACTGTTTAACCGTATTTGCGTCCCTTAATCTAAGTTGCACACGATGACTACGGAAACGGCAAAGTTGAAATCGCGGCTCTCCGCACTCGCATCGTCCGTGAACGATCTTGAGGAGCTGCTCGAGCCTTTGTTTGCCCAGTCGTTGCCTGAATCCATCATGGCTCTCGAGCCCATGCAACAGGCAAAATTACAGACCGTCCTTCCTTACCTTGTGTATGATCTCATCTTCAGTATGTCTTCATAGAATTCGTCCTGCGTTTTCTTACATGCTTCACCAGTCTACCTTAAAGCACGCGGAATAGATCCAAGGAGCCACCCTGTCGTTTCAGAACTTGTACGATCTAAAACACGTAAGGAGATGCCCCCGCACATAACCTATTACCATTTCAGGATCGCGTCAAGCAATACTTTGAAAAGATAACAAGCGCTGAGAAGTCTGGAAAACGCAGTACGTCATGCGCCGTTATTACCCGGTGAACATAATCTCATGTACCTTACACCAGAGGAGCCCGCCACAAAAATAGACAAGGAGGCAGCTGGTAGATTCATCAAACATGCGATCGCACAAGCTTCCAAACAACCCACCCGGGATGAGCCTACACCGCTCACCTCTTCTTCTGGCTCTGCCCCTGTACCTGTCCCTGTCAAAGTCACAAGTAAAATGGAAGCACGTGCCGAATACGAACGGCAATTAAAGGAACAAGACGCCCAATCCAGTGAGGAAGAAGAACTTGAAGTTATTGATGGAGCGGATAATGACAACGGCATGGATATTGACAAGTCCTCTCCAAAAGTTACTTCGGGAGCCCTCACGGACAAGATTGATGACGAAGACCAAACCCAGGTTGGCAATAAGCGCAGGCGGCGTCCCGTAGATCCATTTGCAGGCATGTTTTTGGCACCTTGTCATCCGCGTTGCACGTCATCTGACATTTATAGGCTACGGAGACGATTTGTCAACGTCTGACCATGGTGTCCAGTCTCAATTAACGTCCCACTCGGTCCCGAGGCCTCAAGCTGACACCGGCAAAATAGATTCTAGCGATCAATACCCTGCGTCATCCACGCCATCTATATGTCCAACGTCATCGAGCCAAAATTTACCCTCGAAACCTGAGAGCAAGAAAAGGAAAAAGTCAAAGAAGCAAAAGAAGCCAGCAGTTTAGGACGATGTTCGAATATTAGTACATTCTATCTGTTACATGTTACATTTGATACCCCGAAGCAAAAGTAAGGTAGTAATACATGTAGTACATACAAGGAATTGAATTGTATACAACGGTTAACAGGAGAACGCGGGGGAAGACGATTGCAAACGAAAAGACTCCTTACATCAACAAACATCCATCGTTCCCATTTAGATCTCCAATGCTCTGCGGAGTGTCTCTTCCGGAATGAGGCAACCTTCTGCCGCCCGGTGACCACCATCGCGTGCGCCATGACGACTCTTCACAATCAGAGCTATCGCTCGTGACACGTTTCGTTGCCCTGCGCCGCTTCTCTCTTGCCGCACGCACCGAATCGACCGTCTGCCAAGTGTAGAACGACTTGACTACGATGCGCTTCTCGTCACATTCATCTTGACCAATCTTCAATTCTTCAGCGCTGTCATCCCGTGCATCTAGATACATTAGTTTGCGAGCTGCGTAGGAACGCCACCCCATGCGTGGTCGAATAGACCCCGACATCTCTTTCAACAAGCCGTCATTTATGCTCCGACAATCGACAGCCACGATCTTCGCATTGGATGTGTTTCGCTCCCGGGCTAATTGAATGAACTCCCGCAGCACGGTCGGACCCATTCTGGTGTTGTCTGCCTCGAGGCACTTTAGGCGGGAACAATTCCTGATCAAGGATAGAAGCGCCTCGTCAGAGACCTGGCTTGCGTGGGACAAGACTAGGTGCTCTAGTGCGTGGCCTGGTCGGGGAGTCCCCTCTGAGGCCTTGCGGGTCCGCGGATCGACATCAGGAGTGATTGCTTCTAGCACCCTATCCGTGATGTCAGACGCATCTTCGAGGTCGATACGTCTAATGTTGGGCGTCGTTCTGAACAGTCGAATAAGACCATCATCCTTGAGATCTGCGTTAATGCCGGCCATCTCGAAGAACTCGAGACGGGGGACAGAGTAAGCGAGGTTGGAGCATGCCATGTCCGTCAAAAGAATGCAGCAAGACAAGGATAAATGACGCAGGCGAGTGACCCGCCTGCGATAATAGTCTCTGTTCCCATTTTCGCGGCCAACTTCTCTTGCGCTGAGAGTTTTAATCTCAACTCCCAAACCTTCTGCAGTGTCGGTCGGGTCGCAAGTAACGAAAGCTTCTACTGCGGAATTGTGGAGTTGACGAGTGTAACTCAAGTCGAGAACTTCAAGGTAAGGTGCGGCTTTACCAAGTACGGACATCATGCTATCACTGATGTTCTTCAAACCAGAAACGCGTAGCGATTTTAACCTTAGATGTTTGTTCCTGAGAAGAGAAGTGGATGCCATGCATCGAATGCCATCCCCGTCGATGTTTGGGCACCTGCTCATGTTCAGGTTCGTCACCAGAGGACAATAGATCGCGAGGATGTTGCAAGTTGTGTTTGTAACGGCGCTAAGACCTTTCACATTCAATGTTTGTAGAGACTCTGATAATATGAGGAGATGATGAAGCGAGCGAGTGGTGATCGAGGCGCAGCCTTGCAATATAATAGATGTTAATTGTGTGCAGGTCATGGGAAGGCAGAGATTATCAGCTATGTTTATGAGAGTACTCGCATGAAGTTGAACGTGACCGGCAATATTCAAGCCTCGGATAAAAGAGCAACCGAATTCCGATAGACGCAACAGAGCAGATTCGGGTAAGGTCGGGAACTCGTGCAGATCGATGAAGTTCCATAATTGACCGTCAAAAGCTAGTCTTTGCCACGATTTAGATACCTTGAAACGAGGGTCAGAATGAGTGGTCGCATAAAACGCGTTTCCTTTACCCGGCTTAGCTTAAATAACTCTCTGATGCCCTTGGCTTTGCCAACCCACTGCCCCTTTGATGACGAAGCTTTGGACATAGACCATTTGCCATTGGTAACCAGACGTTGAAAATCCAATTCATGCAAATCTAACAGGGACCTGAATACTCGAAGACGAAGCTCCCTTGGCAGTTCGTCATCGAAGTAGTTCTTGATGACAAGAGGAATAGGTTCGTATATATCTAATGAAGACGTAGGGACGTAGTCCAACGCCGACAATGGTTCCGGAAGCGAGTTGGAACGGCCTTTCGTTCGTTGAAAAAGCTGATCAGGGGGTACACCAGGCAACCCATCCAGCTGCACCCGAGGGAGGACGTCATTTGGATATTGCAGAACCAGCGGGTCTTGTACCGAGTCAACCTTAAAACCTTTGGAACAAGGAAACAGCGCACCAAAGGCAGCAACAATTGGATCAGCCAAATCCGTTGCTGGACCTGCCTGCGCCTTGCTTGTATCCCGTTTCTTGAAAGAAAACGCCCGAGAAAAATTGTGTTGAAAGCGGGGAGTACTCCATTTCACCTTTCCCCTCAACATCAACTGAGACTTTGCTGACAAGTTTGAAAGCGAGTGTCGCCGTGAGGGCATTCGTTTCGACGTGAATAAATCGTCTTGACTTTGTTGGGTGTCGGAAACAGGTGTGGAATGTGTCTGACTGCTGGCCGGGGTGCCCAGGGGCGCAGTGGGATACAAAGGAGAGCTATGATTGGATGGACCGGGAGTAGAGGAAGTCAATGGGGACCACACGGAATGCTCGAGGCTTTCATGATCTAGACCTGCCAGATTAAATACGGGGGAAGTCAAAAAGGAGGGCTCCTCCTTCTCTTTTCCTTTCCCATTAGCAAGGCTATGATATGGTTGCGGATACAGGTGGTGTGTCTGATTGAAGTGGTTGTTCACAGGGCAAGCGAAATTGAGTGGTGAGATACTTAGGTGTGAAAATGACGGTGAAGCTAGAGGACTGAGATTGCTGGACCCGGCGGAGGAACCGGCTGAGGAGACAGGATCGAAGTCCGTATCGGTTGAACGCGTGGGCTGTATGGATAAAGGCTTGGTCACTTCTTTTCCTTTGGCTGCGGTTACAATGTGTCCGCCATGAGGAGATAGATATTCAGCGAGGTCCGAGACGTTGTCGTGCTCTGTGAAACAGACTTCTGTAGAGGACGAGTCGGGATAAGGGTCAAAATGGAAGATGGAATCATCGTTATCGTTATCATGTGTGGTGGGCATTGTGAGATGGTCTGACGTCAGGGGGGCCATTAACGGGATTGATCAAGGAGTACTAGTAAATAAGCACATTGAATTGCGCGCGATTGCAGAATAGAAGAAGAGACGAAGAGACGAACGATACAAAGCGGAAAGAAAGGAAATAATAGGAAGGGAAGGATGGATCACATTCACATATGTAGGGCGGCACTCTGGGGAGCAGTTCCGCTGCCGAAAAGGCCGTGCAAAACATCCCAAAATATTCTCCTTCGATATCCTGCTCACGCGGCCCGTCTCGGATTCTCCTTCGCGTTTTTCCAGTTGTTCGTCGCCAGCTTGAACCTGCGTTCCTTATCAGTCTGTCTTCCCCCCTCTGTTGACACTCGCCTCACCGTTCCCTGTGTTCCATCTCCGGCTCATTCTCTTTCAATCGTGCTATCTCGGTTTGCTGATTTACCTGAGCCTCGCTTAATCGTTTATACCTCGTTGGCACTCACCATGAACTTGTTGAATGCAGTCGTCTTCTTCTTTCTACCTCCAGATGGCCCTGCACGAACTTAGTATCGGATGACGTGATTGATAAAGTGCATACTTTTCGAGCTCTTGGCCTTCGTGCTTTCCTGCTGTCTTACCATACTATACGTTCAACCTTGGTGATAATAAATATCAGTGAGCTGGTTGACAACTCGTATCGCACGTACTCAGTGTCGGGTGGTCAAATTGGCGGGAGATGCGCGTTTGAATTATGGTCGGACCTCATCCTGCTCTTACTTAAATGTTCATGCACCGCTCGCTGCTCCTACCCCTGGCACTCCAAAAGCCCGAGCTTACCCAATAATGGCAGATCCCGTCCTATACGACAGACACCGGCAATTACGAATGATTGTCATCCTAAGGTAAGAATCCGTGTTAAAAAGGATCATCGCGACTTGTTCTAACTTGCTTCCCCGTTATACGTCGTCGGATCCCGACCAGAATCTGCCTCGGGTGTCTGGGGTACTGGATGATTCCAAACAAATAAACGCGTCGCGTAATCAACAGGAACAGGTTAGGCGCTAACTATCTTGGACGCGTCGCGTAATCAACTCAACAGGAACAAGCTTCACTCTAGTAATACATTTATTACATAACTGCGCAACCATTCTCATAGAAATCAACCTTCTCAATCGTTAGCTTTGGCTGCGAGATCGATGATGCTGTCCACAACACTGTTTCCACTGAGAATGCCAGTGGTAGCAATCAAAAACTTGCGTCCTAGCGAAAATTGCTCGTAAATAACGTTATACGCTAGGCCAGGCACGTACCCTGATGTTGTCGGCCAACCCATCTCAAAGCAGCGATCTCGGTGTAAGTGCATCCACCAACAAAAAATACCACTGTAACTTTCGTCCCTGCGGCTCTGATCTGAGAGGCGTGTGAACAAGCAAAGAAAGAGTCATACCAGATGTTGAAGCAGGATCAGGCTCCGCTCGGACAATATCCACTGTTTCTCCAGGTATAGCGGCCACCACATCTTCAAAACCCTTCCAACCAACGATAGGGTGAGCTTGAACTTTGGCTGCCGATGTTGCTGCTGAAGCATCTCCGCCGGTCATGGATTTCTCCTTCTCTGCCGGATTGCTGAGGACACCTCCCCTCTGAGCGACGCACTGAACCAGCCGAACGCTGATAGGCGCATAACCGGAATAGACATAGCTTATATCATTTTCCACCTCTTCACGACCTTCAGGGGTATCGTCGATTAACAAACGGAGAGATTTCCTCAAATAGTCAAAGGGGTATTTTTTAACCTTTTCAGGTATAGGATTGGTTACCAGCAGTGCAACGGACGGATCGCTCGATGCGAGGATCAATGGCAAATATTGATATCCATAAACCTAACAAGATGTTTGAAGGCTCGGCTGGAAGAAAACTATATCCCGTACCTGCAAGAACTCGGCCTTGATATACTCCAGGATTTTGAATTTGGCGCCCCCGGAAGTAAGGCATGCAAGGGAAAGAAGCCTTATAGTGACATAGAGATTGGCCCCTTCAGCCATCAAGTCTTCTATATTGATCACTTGGTCATCAGGATCAACCGAAGCAAGCAAGTCTGAGAGTGTGTCAGCTTTGGCGCACCAACCAGCAACTGGCGCTCGCCTTGTTGTATTTTCAGGGATTTAAGAAAGAATTTGTTTTGTGTATATTCAGCGATAAGCTCCGACAAACTAGTGTCTAGAATTTCATCAGATATTTTTTGCAATAGAACGCAAGGCACTTACGGAAGCGCAAAGCTTCCTGTTGGGACTGAAAATCCCCTAATTTGCCGACAAAATCGCGCAGTTGTGCGACGGTTTTCGATTGGAGATCCGTCTAAAAGATAGTCACAAATGATTTTCACTGAACAGCCTCAAGAGGTACCTTCTGGATCTCCTCTAGCTTGCGAGCGATGAAATTTAATTTCTTGCCTACAGCAGCAAAGTTCAAATCTCTCAATTCGGCATAGAGAGGATCTGTGCTGGCTGTTAGGTGGTGTTTCTTCTTGGGATCCACCTTGAAGCCAGGTATCTCGACTTTGGGGATGTTAGGGATGGGAGGTACCTGTGACGAACTAGCAGGGACCGAAGGCGTAAACAGCGAAGCAGGGAGTTCTGCCTGAGCTGCGGGTAATGAGCCGAAGGCAGGTGACTTGCACCAATGTGCTTACAATTCTTGAGGCCGTATGCCTCATCGATAAGTCCATCATACGTGAGTTGGGTCAACATTGGTGTGATCATGTCGACGCGGCGGTCCAATATTATCAAACAATCCATCGTGTTGGATGGGGTCGTCGAGTTGTCGTTGGGGTTTTCCGCTGACTTGGATGCATGGCGTTGCAACAAATTTGCCAGGCGCTGACGATGGGTGAGTTACATGGTGAAAGTCGGGTTCAGACGTGCTTACAGCGGCATGATCTCCCTTGCCTACTATCCTGGGGAACGAACCATGGTGTTTCTGAAGAGTTTCCAGAGCCAGCACCGAGTCGTAAACGACCGTTTCATCTCCGACCTAGAGACGGCAATTCGGTACAGAAGATTAGGACCAACGTAACATACTCACAACCCAAATATCCCTGAGAGCCCGGTCATTTTCCAGAGATATCAAGTCGGGCGCGAGAGGGATGAACTGAAGGTTATAAGAACTGATAGTGACGTCACCTAGTACACCTTCCTCTTCGAAAATCTGAGATACTAGCGCCGACACGCGTGGAACGAGAAGGACAGTATAAACGAATTTTTTTGACTCTTTAGCATGCTGCTTTATATGTTCTGGTATACTGTTACTCTTTATAATGCAGTCTGAACAGCGCCGACTTACCGGCAATCATCTTGGCGTTCTTCATCACGGCTTTGCAAAGGTATATCACATTTGTCGATGGAGGTGTTAATGCACCACTCTCCAGCCAGAACATCTTTTCGACACCATGTTGCTTGTGTAGCCACAGTCAGCTTTTCATTAGACAAAACAAAACAAGACAATCGACTACCTTCAGCACGGATACGTCAGTTACGAGATTCAGGGCACCTGACATGTATGGATCAATAACAAGTGTTTTTGCCCCATTGACCTTATTAACAGCGTATGAAATCACAAAGTAATTGAGAATAGAGAACAACAAACCGAGTTCAAGGCATCGACCAGTGCATTCTTGTTTATTTCGCTGAACAGGCTCACATCGATTGGAAACTGATCATCCGCCATTGCGGTGGTGTTAATCAGCTCCCCGGCGTCTATCGTCCACCTTTTATATCAAGCAGCTCCGCTTGTCGGTGGCACCAAGACCAAACATATTATGCCACAGTCGTCAACACCATCCCAGTTGCCAAACGAGATATGGCTAGAAATTTTTCAATTGGCGACTCTTGACAGCCGACGTACTCTCTCGCATTATATCCCTTTCCAGTCGCGAGCTAGTGATGAACATGACAGAGCTGTTCTTGGGATCAAGAGGAACCTCTCCCTGGTTTGTCGACAGTGGAGGCAGATGACAATTGAATTGCTGTACAGGGATATAAGGATAGCG
The DNA here is from genome assembly GCA_015039365.1 of Amanita rubescens. Classification (NCBI taxonomy): domain Eukaryota; kingdom Fungi; phylum Basidiomycota; class Agaricomycetes; order Agaricales; family Amanitaceae; genus Amanita; species Amanita rubescens. The sequence continues at coordinate 15,950 of WION01000682.1, forward strand.
CATGGTGCAAAGGGTCTCAGGGAAGTGTTGCGGACGAAAACTCCCGACGGCACTTCAATCTATGGTGATTGGGCAAGTCAACACCTCGTCATGCAATAATTGTTTACTGATATGGCATCGATAACTGATTTAGGTGCAGCGAGCCGTCTTGCCCTTTTCCAGTACAATCACCGGTCCATATGATACCTCAACCTGGAGGACGTCCGTTGACATTCTCGCACTATGCTCCAAGCTACGAATACTTGTGCGGACTCCGCACGATATTGTTGGTCACGAGCTTCAGTTCTACTCCGAGATGCAGCATATTTCTTTCCCGTTGTTAGAGCATCTGGAATGGCATAACAACGAGCCCGAACGGACGGGAGGCATCAATTCTTTATGTGCCGTCCTCTCTACGACCCCAAACCTGACCTATCTATTTATTGCTGGCCTACCCGGTCGTTCCAGAATCATCCCTCGCTCTGTCTCTCTTCCTGTCTTAACGACACTACATTTGCGCAACGTGGATGGATTGCTTCTACATGTCATCGTGAATAGATGGGCACTACCTGCACTTGCACACCTCATACTTGACGATCCTTGGTATTCACAGGCTCTTCTCGTAATATGGGAAAAATATGGTTCACAACTCCGAACAGTAGAGTTGGGGAAACATCTCCGCTTTCTTGTGAGAGATGTCATTTCACCGTGTCTACGGGGCTGCCCTTCACTGGAGGAGATAAATTATTATCCTCTATTCACCACTTCCCCGGTGCTTGAGCAAGCTCATCACTCGCTGAAGACGGTCGGCCTGCATTATGCTCCTAATTTGTATCTCATAGACCAAGCATCTATCCGATCATCACTCGAACAACATTTTGATTGGCTTTTAAGTCGACAGCTACCTCTACTTCAACGCATTGTTCTTCATGGGGATTGGACAAACGCAGTGACCGATCCTCGCTTCAAATCGATATTGGAACGTTCCGTCCGCCGTGGAAGGTTTATAGTCTATCCAGACGGAAGTAGAGTATCTATCGATTAGTTACACTATTATGGACATCGCACCTCTAGACAAAGAACCCTTTCAACCAGTTTGCCTCTTCCTCCATCTCATCCAATGAACGTGGCGGTCTCTCGTCATCCGCATCGACCTTCAAACGTTCGACAGTACCGTCGTGAGCACTTCTGAGATCCTTAGACAACGTTTTCTCGCTGTCTTCCAGAACGGGGTAGATCTCGTCGTTATTCTTCTCGAACCTGTCACCCTTGATTCTTCTAGGCAGAACATGAAAATGCACATGTGGGATGCTTTGACCCGCGGCTTTGCCATCCTGAGGGTTGTTAGTATAAGCCCTGAGGCCTGACCTATTAGAGTAGTGTTACCTGGCAGGCGATAGTGAGTGCATCTGCACCGTAAGCGCGCTCTACTACTTCACCGACACGTCGAATGGAATGCATTAAGCCAGATAGCTCCTGGTCTGCCATGGGTTAAATCTTTGACTTGAATTGATGGGAGTGCTGCTACCATTCAATTCTGTCAAGCGAGGAACGGGCCTTTGGGGTATCACAAGTACATCTAATGTGCCTCGTTAGTGCAAGTATGCTTGACCCACTAGACTTACGTCCAGCCACGATAGGCTTCAAGTTGACTATCGCGTATGACAGTGAGTTACGATAAAAACATTGTCGAGTAACATCAATGGTCGAGAAGAGTAACGAAGGTGTCATGTTATTGATCACCCTGTTGTACAGTTAGAACTACATAAAACATGATCTGAGCCATAATAATTTACAACAGTGCAGTCAGTACGCCGTGTCCATTCCTGTGAGAGCAAGCTCTATATAGAATTACGTCTAGCACTCTGTCCCTTTTTCTTTGAACTTCCAGGGGTATCCATTGCGTCGATAAATAAAGAAGGAAGGCGGCCTTCGACTTCTAGCTTGGCTAACATTTCCATAGCGGTCTGATAGCCTTTCTTCTGGATCTCTTCAAACTTTCCGAACTGCAACGTACCATACTAAGGGAAGATATGAGAAATAGTCTTTCTTGATGCTCAAATACTCACCTCTTGCACGGGCATGGAGAAATACACGCAGCCTTTTGCATTCTTTGCATCCTGTAACGTCTTGACGCTCGAGACACTAGTTATTTTTCAGTGGAAGATCAAATATTTGGCTGCGATCGTATACATACTATGCTAGTCGGCTTTGAATTTCTGGAATTGCAGGGATTAATCTCGCGTTCGAAAATGGGTTCCACCTGTTCAGAAGTAACCACCATCCAGAAACAGTATCACCATAGTTCCGGGGTGAGTTGTCATCGATCTGTTCGGCACGGTCAGGGACAGTATTAGAAGTGCCTAGCAAGCTTACCGCTCCGACGTCACATGCGAACACGGCACTAGCTCCTATGGAGAACATCGATGACACCTATTTTGTTATTAGCAAAAATTTGGCATCAAGGAGCCTCACGAACTGGAAGGTTGTCGACTAAGGAGTCATCAGCATCAGGATCATATTGAAAAATCGTTATACTTACGGTATCCGCCATCTACAAGCAAGTTGCCATTATCACTTAATGGTGGAAGGAGGCCCACCAATGACATTGATGCCCCTAGATGTTATAAATAAGATGGCAATACCGTAAACCACCATTGCTTACGGATAAATCGCCAAGCATAACCGGTTTGATGAATTTCCATTTGAGAAGACATAATGTTGGTCGTATTACAAAAGTATGGAAGCCACATATCTTCAATGTGAAGATCGTAGAAGGCTTTATAGATGGCTCTGTTGAACTCGTGACCCTATCGATCGCCGTTAGTAAGTGACGGAGTGTAGACGCTAGCACTGACCGTTGTATAGGCTACCAGGGGATATGTAACGTCTGACAAGATGCGCCATATGTTGGCCATCCTGCTGCTGAATTGCTTCGCACGGCCCGAAGCAGTTATCAAATCGCCTTCTCGTGCATACAGTCCACCAATGAAGGCTCCAATACTTGTGCCGGCAACGTGATCAACTGGTATTCCATGCTCTTCCAAGGCTTGTATCAAACCCTATTTACATTCAATAAATATTTATCACGGTCAATCAAGGAAGCTTACTCACAAGGTGTGCAATCCCTCGGGCACCTCCACCGCCCAGTACCAGTCCTATTGATTTGCCACATATTCTCCTCGCCAAGCGAGAAAAGTCGTTCATATGAGGCAATCTTTGAGGTCGAACGTCCGTGCTGGTGCCGCGGTATTTTTGAATACCACTTTGGACTTTATCCTTGAAGTTCTTGAGCGCAGCTACTGCGTCTGGATCCTTAGGGACGGATGAAGGCTTCGGGACGGGTAAAACTAAACCCTAATCACGACGTGAATTTCGCATCGTTAATCAAAGATTGGACTAACGGGCAGTTCGACATGGATATGTTGATGAACCCATGGGCGATTCTGACTGCTGCTTAGCGAACCTCAAAAAGAGTATGGTCATCAGTCACCTTCAACCATTCGCGCGTTGAACCCGGAGCGATTGAGCGGTCGCGATGAAGGAGAATCAACTCTTTACGAGCCGTCGTCTTCATAGAAAGAAGTAATCTCTCAAACTCTCCTAATGATGGGTCGTCTCCCATGCCAACGACCATCACACAGTCCGCCTAAAGATCAGCATGTCAAGAACCGAGGGTAACCATGTTAACGTGTCATACCTGCCGGATGCACGTTTGTGTCCAGGAACTATTCACTGGCGAGTCTGCGACATAAAGGACAATTCTATACCTTTGCTCTTGATCGGCCAACCAACCAGCCGACTGGAGAAAATCCATTATCATGGCAGAAATATCCGTCGATTATGCAACATACCTTGAGTTTACCCATGCGTGTAAATGCATGGCGACCGAGGTTGCTTGATATAGACGCTTTATTTAGGAACGCAGTGGAAGCTCCAATGCCCTCTAGTGCAGCTTGTAATTTCCGCGCGAATTCAGTGACGGGTACATTGCGGGACACAGGTAAAACAGCAACCGTCTTGAGGTTGGTGTTGTTACGTCCAAGTTCTGACGGGGGACTCCTTCCCTGGGTATTGGAAAAAGAATCGACTTCATCTCTTACGCGCGATGCAATCATTTTCAACAATCTATGTATGAGATAGTCAGTCGCCGGAAGTGTCATAATGGAAGACATTTACTGAGCCGTGGTGTGTGGGTTTCTGAACAGAGTTAGCTAGTTTGTTGGACGATATGCACATACTGCACCTACCTAGCCGAGATAGCATTAAAAAGTGTCTGGGGCATTCGTATAAGTTCTGTATCACGAATTGCGTGGACCGTGTTCCTCCTAGGACAGCCGGTAATGACATCCAATTCGCCAACGGTGTCACCTTGGCCATATTCGCCCACGATGGTCACAGTACCTTTCGAGTCTTCTGAAATCGCACGAAGACGGCCATTAATGACAATGTAGAAGCTATCGCTGACGTCGTTAGGCCGCCACAGAACCTGACCAGCATCAACTTGCATCCAATCAAGCGACGCATCGATATGCAACACTTGAGCAGTAGTCAAATTAAATATCGTGCGATCTATCACTCAACTCACCTAGCGGTGATAACAATGTGATGAGTCGTTTCGCCAAGGTTAAAAGTACAATGGGCCTCTTCTCGAGCAGACGCTCCAGAGCGTGATGGGGCAGGAAGCCAACGTATGTATCCGTCTTGGCATAAATATCAACGTAAGAAGCAATACTGCATAGCGAGGCTACATAAGGGGACTTTAGCCGCTGAGGTGAAAAATTATATGCAGTACTGACACAGATAACCCGCAATGCCTCCTGGTTTAACCGTGAAAAGAGGTTTCTGCGAGCTTGATCGGCGTGGAATCTTCCCAGACTGGTCTGACAAGCCAGGTTCATTCATTGTGTGGTTTTCTTGATCTTCGTGTAAAAGGATATCAAGAAATCCCTCAATGACATAAAAGAGGCCTTCGAATGATTAGTTGACGTCTCGACTAGCTTCCAAATATTACCTGTCTTATGTTCTCCTGCTTTGACAAGCGTTGTTCCTGCAGAAAAGAATAATATTTCGACTTCGTTGTTGAGGCCGCTCATATACGCATCCTTTGACGTCACAGACGAACTACCGGTTGCGCTGGACACATCATCTCCGAGATCAAGCAGTGACAATGTACCAAAGGGAGAATCAAACACGCCAGGGGCTCTCCGCCGATCAGATGGTTGCAATGCGGGGGAAGCTTCAACAGAATCACTGCCACTCAATGGAGGCTGCGACAGTCCGATAGATTTAGCTATGCAAGACATAACCTCTTCTCTCAGATCGAAATCTTCTGCCTGCAGGCGACCTTTGCCATTTTGACTCCTCTTATTCGTGTCAGCGGCCTCTAGATTTCTAGAAATTCGTGGAGAATTGAAAAGGTTGATGTTCCATCGACTATCACTATTCCGCCCTTGGGAGATTAAGAGATCACCTGCTGGTAAGACATAGCGACCACTGTGCAGATTAGCTGGTGATGCCCCTTGACTGCTCACGGATGGTGATACGGGCCTACTGGACAGTGCACCGGAGTGGCGAGGCTTGGGAGAAGACGCGATGGACGAATTCGAGAGACTTAAATAGGCGTCTCGTTCGGTGGTGCTTGAGCTTGCACCATCAAATCGCTGCCTGAGATGCTGTAAACCGCCTCCTTCATAAAAGGAATTAGGCAGCGGATGGCAAGCAATATCGTTGATGGCTTTCTCCGTACGCAAAACTTCTCTTGTTAGTCCTAGGTATTTGTGCGCAGTGTTGAACGTGACCCGGGAGAACCGTGTCAGAATAACTGAATATCGTCAACACGCGAAGGAAAGGAGGTGTTGGGTATATACCTTGAACCACGTGCCCTGTAGCCTTTGGGTACTTCTTCGTCAATCTCCGGAAGGCTTCTGCAGGAATGACAGCTAATGTCGTATCTTCAAGAGCACGCGCCACCACAGCTCGGTGAGCGGGTGCGGCGGATGAATCGGTCCGTGGCCTAGCACCGCGCGTTGTGGATGTAACACTTCGTGCGCTACTATAATGGCTTCCGGAAGATTTGACGCTATGTGCATGTACAGTCGATGCCGAAGAGAGAGAAGATTGGCGACGTCTGAGACTAGGATTCTCAAGATCTAGCTGAGATACATCCGAATCTATTCGGTGCTCCGAGTAGGGCGATGGAAGCCTGATTTGTTGTTCCATACTTTCGTCTGAGGAAATATCTAATCCGTCGTCTTGCCAACTCATTTTGACGTCTTCCGTGAACAGGCTCAGGATGGTGAACAAGCTAGACAAAGTTCCACCTGCTCCTACTTCGTTTAATAGTTGGTAGCCGTTCATATCTTCGTCGTCCCAGAGGTAACGACTCTCTTCCGTCGTTTGGCCTGTCTTTGCATACACTTGAACCATACCATCGATAACACAATAGAAGCTCTTGTCCTGGTCTAGAGATATACTATCTCCTGCAATCAGTCTTCTGGTCTGCAAATGCCTAGCAAGTTCATGAAAGACCTGGACCCCGTCAGTTGATTCCTACGCCTTGATAGTTCCGGACCATCATACCTCTTTCTCTAGCTATCAAGAATGTAAGTTAGAAATCATAGTAAACTTTACGGGAAGGTTTACATACAAATCCGAAGACTCTAACTGCCTGCAAGAAGTCGTCCAGATAGTTGTGGAAGCTTGGAGGCGGTTCTTTCAAGATATCACTAACGTGGTTCAAATCCTACACTCGGTACGGACCTGGTGCATTGACATCCGGATGAAGCTCGTTTGCATCGGGCTTTACCAAGGGAGGCTCCTTTAACTGCGTATAGTCATTGAGATACCGGAATCGTATCCAGTAGTTGAGCGCAATGACGGATAGGACGAAAATTATAGCGAAGTTCCAGAAGTCAAGCTAGAAATGACATTATTTCCATCGTCGAACTGAACGCGAAAGACCTCCATACGGTCAATGTGATTGAGTACGAAAGGACAGCATATAAGTATCTCGGAATTGTGATTGTTGCGATTGCCATGAGTAACTTGGCCCATGATAACAACCACACTGACGAGGACTTTAGCTAGAGCACGTTTGTCACCAGAATACCACGCACAGATTACCCAGAAGCACGCAGAAACCAGAGAAACTAACGGGTGATGCAGGATGATGTCTGGCAGAGTTTCTGGGTCCATTACTTACGCAGGGAAGACGGTGGTACCGAGGTAGGAGGAGACTTACAGTTGAGCGAATTAAGGTCACGGACGTCATCGGTCCGGCGGCATCAGGATTCAGCGCGAGACTTCCATTTTGGTACGTCCGCGTGCGTTCGTTCAATTTCGAGATACGGCTACACGTGTGCAAGCTACTAGTAGTTACATATCTACAACTAGAACGTGTGTTCTGTCGAGTCTTTCCCAATGGCAGAGGTGCTAGATGACCCTGAAGACACCGTTTGGAGTATCTTATCAATGTAATTGGCTCCACTCCTAGGAACATGTGTGAATGGATGGTTCCAACGTGCAATTCAACGCAGTAGTACCATTTCTGGTGCGTAAGTACATCACAATTGATTTCCTTCTCCTTGCGCTGCACAAGCTGCACATAGGCTAGCATACCATCTTCCTTGAATCTGGCAGCAAGTTCGGCTAACAAAATGTTAAACAATAAAAGTTTTACATGGTCACTAACGGGCGCACCGGTTGCAGCCGCGTTGCTGTGCAAGCCTGCTAGCGAGATCAGCTGAAGAATAAATCTGTCATAATCAATCAGCTGCTTCAGCATCATCTCATCACTGTCTCACCCTTCTTTGGCCAGATCCCAAATGAAATTCTTCAAGTCTTGGTCTAGAAACAGTGACAGCGGTTGTAAGGTGCAAGAATCAATTGAACAAACCAGTGAATCCATGTTTGGACCAGTTAAAGCTTGGGCTTAGATTATACACGAACCATCTTACCGATCTGATCAGCATCACCTTGTTTGCAGAAATACGAACTAGACTTACTTCCCAGGGTATCTTTCCCGAATCTTACGGGAGAAGTACCGAGCCTGTTCGAGATCTGGTGATTTTGTCTCTAACCATAGAAGGTCCGCATAAGGTGCGAACGCCAACGTGCGCTTGATAGCGGCCTATGCCAAACTATGAATAACACATGTGATCAGAATGAGGACAAACCTCAACACCACCAGTATAGTGGTAGTATCCTTCTTTGGTACGCGGTGCTGTGGCATTCAGAATGGTCCGTCATTTCCAATGGTTACGAAACTTACAGTCCCAATCCAGAACACTGGTTCGCCAAGAATGTCGGTCGCTACTTCGCGCGCGATGCTATTCGATTTACCCGCGACGGCTGCAGCGTACGTCTCGTAGGCATCATTCTTGTCCTTGATGCTGTCTTTATTGTTGATAGCCTTCTTTACGGCTACAAGGAATGAGATCATGCTAAAGTATTGTCTTGGTTGCATACCTTGATTAAAGGTGCATAGCTCGTGGGTGCTTGTCCACTCCTCCTCTAGGCGGTCAATTTCTGGGCCAGTTGCACCTTTGGCCTCGGCATCTGCCAATACTTCTGCAAGACCACGTGGGTTCTTGGTTGTCGTCCCAATGATATATTCATGGTCGGAAACA
>WION01000683.1:0-24401 GCA_015039365.1 Amanita rubescens
GAGGCCCTGAAGAAACAAGCACGCCAACGCAGGCGTGCAAACCGCTCATTCCACATATGGGGATCCATGGAATCGAGAGGTAATACAGGCTTCGCCGGAATTCGCATGACAGCCACGCTCAGGGACTCTTACGTCATCGTACGGCGATTGCTATGGGACTCCACACTGGTCACATTCAGAGCAGGTCTAGAAGTCGCGTCTGTCGCGGGTGGCTTTGATAATGGCTTCATCGCAATCCACGGATTGCCCCTTGATGTGCGGGTGGACGAAATAGAAGCCATGTTCCAGGGCTCCAGGACGAGATTCTGTATCAACGATACCCGCCAGCACGGTGATGGCACGATTAGCGCCACTGTCATTGTCGAGGAAACACAGAAGCAAAGCCTGGTGAACAAGCTAAATGGGAAAAAAATTCGACATAAAATCGTCACGGCAAACATTATAGACGTTGCTGGGAATCCCCCAATGCCCCCTTACACCCTCAGTCTCACGTGGGATTTCCTCAGTCCTAGACACATCGGATCCACGGTGTCTGAATTCTATTTGCAGGAATTTTACGTTCGCCTACGAAGAGAACTAGAGTCGAGCGCCGGCCTGGAATCCTATGCGTTTTCGACTCCTAGCCCCAAGGGTAGTCGCAATACGGCCGTTGCATGCTTCCGCACATGGGCGTCAGCCAAGAAGATGCATGATAAGCTTGCGGGGAGAAGGCTCAAACCATATTTCCCTGTTATCCAATGTTCTTTACGACCCAACGAGCCCAAAACAAAATACGCCCTCTCCATACCTCTCCAGTTACACAACATCCATGGACTCGCAAGCGTTGTGAAACGTGGAGTGTCTGAAAACACTTCAGTAGATGGCGTAACCACCCCCGTTCAGTTCCTCAGCTCAGGATGGTTTGATGGTTGGAGCTGGTCGTCTGATTTGAAAACTGTCGAGTTCTTCGAATACGACCTCGTTCGCAGGGACTTGAGGATTGCAATGATCAAGCGCGATTGGCTGAAGCAAGCGCTGACCTTCTACGGTACGACTAAAGGCGCTGTACAATTAATTTCAAACGAGGTAGAACGGTTTGCACGTCGCTCTGACTTGGTGCATCATTCCACCCCAATCAAAGGGCGATCAACTCAATCCTTCCACGCGAGTTCCGAGTTCGCAGCCCTGAAGGAGGAGCTCGGCGACGATGCTGTTTGGCTCGACGTGGAATCTTCCGTTTGTATGCTCAAGTATCGCGGAAGACCACGACGATCCAATTCCATGGAACGTATCTTAAACGATATCGAGAATTACCGTGGAGATAACGAGAGCGAGAAGGTAAAATGTCGTGCGTGCCGCCTCGAGGTCGACCAATCCGTCGAAATGGCATGTGGCCATGATCATTGCGTCGGGTGCTTGAGACTCTATGTCTTATCGGTCCAATCGCGGAACCATTACCCTATTACGTGCCCCGGGAACGACAACCAATGCCGAGAATTGATTACTATTCCCATTATCCAGAGCTTGCTCTCCCCAACCGAATTCGAGGATTTGTTGGAGCAAGTAGCCGAATCACATATCGTGCGACATCGGAATCAATACAAGTACTGCGTCACTGCGAATTGCATGCAGATGTATTGTCACACCGATGAAAACCCGAGGCTTCTGACTTGTCCATCATGCTCGATTTCATTCTGTTCTGTCTGCCGCGCGAAGCCTCACGGGAAAGAGCCTTGCGTTCTGCTGACTTTAGACGACAAACCATGATGTATGGGATTACGAAATGATTGAGTTATACGTCGTAGAGGAGTGGTAGTTTTACATCCATGGTGGATTCATTTGATACAGTAGCATACTCCCCTATAATCGTTTCTAGTCAATTCAGTGGCGATGTTTATGTTGAATTTCGTCGAGTGAGGACACTGGCCATCTTCAACACACGATAACTTTCTGGGCAATTTTTTTCCCGTTTATTGATGGTTGGCTGCGAATCGGAGGCCACAGCGGCTCCCAGAAAGCTATTTAAAGAAACAGAGTCCTTGAGCTGTGAATGCAGTGGCTATCAACATCTCAATGAAATCCTATTGTTGGCGCACTTCGAGTTTTGCACCAGATCTTCGGTTGCACGATTTGCGATAGAAAATTTGGTACGTGCCTGAAAGTAGAATCAACGAAAGCGACACTCAAACATTCCGGTCACTACCGATGGCGCCCATAGAATGGCGATCCGGTAGTAGCGGCTATGCTGAGAGCATAACTGGTCAAACAATCGTATCAGCGTAAAAGTGCTGCGGTAGGATGATCATCTCGAGTCTTGAGCAGATTATAAAAAAATAGAGGTCAAGTGTGAATAAATATATGGTTCTACCCTGTCAACGATCGAAACGATATCTGAACGTTCACGTCATCGGGACATACGATGTCGTTATTGACTCGGATCGGCCATGAGCGAAACATAATTTTGGCCGGGGAAGGGGGAGCATAAAACCGCATCTGTAGCCCGTTAAAAGCCGATACTGAAGGGATGCAATGCCACGATGTGGAGCATGGCGAAACAGGTGGAAAGATCCGCACAGGCTGCAACGTCATGATGATATACAATCGCATTGTATCTCTGGTCATGATTTGCCGCGGACTTTCTACGTCCAACCAGGTAGGTGGTACAGGAGCGGCTGCGACAAGAAATACAGCGAAGCGAATAGACAGATTCAAGGGGCCTTTTCGAATGAGGTCAAGTATAGAGCGACAAGATGAGGAAAGTTTCACGTAATTCCAGCCTGAGGCGCTTGCGCTGTTTCAGTCTGCACTGCTTTCAAAAAAAGAGTTCTATTCTATACACAGGGGAAACGAACTCTCTGATAATAGATGGACTCGATGCATCGGTATTTTCCGAGTCGCGTGGCGTACTACCACCTTGGTGGCGCTGCTACGTACTATGTGTTTATGGCGCTCATCGTGTGCGTGATGAGTTACATGGAATTATATTACTTTTGATAGTTGACTCATACAAGATAATGGATAATGGATGTGATACTGTGAAATTGAAATGATGACTGTCATATGAATTTATAAAGCTCTTTTTTTTTCCTTTTTCTTTGTCGGTGGCCTGTTCTTCGACCGTCTCTGCCGAGAAGGTCGGTGAGAGTTACTTTTTTTTCAATAATTCCGAACGGTAATGCAGTATGTTGTTCTTGTTGTTCGATTTCGATTTCGGTTTGATCACTTGTGGACGACTGTCCGGATATAAATGACGAGGAAGCAGTTGGGGGAGTAATAGAACTGTTGGCCAGTTGTTAGTTAAAGTTTTAAAGAGTGACTTGTTGGAGCGACGAACGGTAGTACTGGTTGGTACATGCCTTTTCTTTGAGAGAGATGGTCTTGCTGTTGACGTTGTTCCAGACGTTCGGGCTTCGGTACCTAGGTTGAAAGTCACAGACATGAGGTCAGAGGCGGAGAACGCCTGAGTCTATAATTGATTTGCATGTGCCCTCGAATTTTATCCAGGAGTGGGTGGCTGCCTTTGGTGTTTTGCTCCATCGCGGGTGATTTCCGTCGTCTAATAAACCCATTTCATTTGTTTGTATAACGACTTGTGTTCGAAAGAAAGTGTACCGGACAGAACTGGACATGTATTTGTCTTTCACGCAGTCACGTCACCAAGCCTAAGCTGATAAGAAATAAGTGGGGGTTAGGTCATTGTAGCATGTCGCTGTGATATCGAAGAACGATCGGAACGCATGAAACAAAAACACCACGTCGTCTGGTGTGAGCAAGTCTAATATCGCAAACCATATTTCATGATCCTAGAACAACCATAAATGTTGCATAAAGTGAAGAAGGTTAAAAAAACGGACGTTAACAAGTGGTAGGAAGCGGTGAAGTACATGGTAGATAAGATAACAAATAGATAAGATAAGCGACCGTGGGGAAAGATAGACCACGGTTTCCCACAATAGGTCATAATTAATGGGTCCATGGGCTGGTAAGATCGATTCAAACATGAGAGCTTGATTCAATCAATCAACGTTCAATGTTCAATAGTAGTACTGTACAGTCGTCTACAACCAAGCCCAAAAAATTACGTCTTTCGAGGTCTCTTTTTTACTTCATCGTCTTTGCATGCATGCAACAAAAGCTTTGTTTGCGTGTCGGGTGCCATTCCCGAATGACCTTTGTGCCAATCGTACGATACGGCATATGCAAATATGGTGCCATTGCGATTAAAGGACCCGGTCGTGATAGGGCTAGGGGCTGGGTCAAAGGCTAATCATGTAATCAGTTACCCATTCGCATCGCACATTCATATTCACGAACACTTTAGTCGAATCCGAGAATCCTTGTCCCAGAAATGAACAGTGCCGTCAGAGCCTATACGATACGTAAGTGGGAATAAATACTTTCAAGAGCACAAAAGGGACAAACCGCAGGTGGCGAATGTTCCATGAATTGGATTGAAAGCGATGTCGTTCACCGCAAAAACGATGCCTTGGTCTTTGGAATTGGGGTTGATGTCGCGGCGGTGGCACCGAAAGGTGTAGTTGTTCCTGAGATAACGGGGTCATTTCCTATCTTCGCTCGGGGCATTTGATGTACTGACATGCTCTCCTTATCGTCAACAAAACTGAAGGCGGACGTCAGGTCAATGAAGAACCGTCAAAGCATAAGCTACTCACTGGACGGAGACTCTTCCTTCAACGCTGCCTATCGCAAACCCACTCTTATCGGAGGCGGTGAAGCATGAGACGACTCGAGTTTGCCATTTCAATGGCGAAGTTAATGTCTACTCGGGGAGTTATCTGTCACAGTATGAGATTCCGAATCGGTTGTGGTATACCTTGAAGATAGTGCCAGGGTTGCTTAAGTTGAAGATTTGAACATGACGTTCAGCCGTGCCAACAACCATGAGCGGATATTGTACGTCAAGGGAATAACACCTCTCGGGCAACTCCACAGTCGCCACCGGTGCAGATGAACGAAGATCCCAATACTGCATTCGTAAGTCGCGCAGTTTCTTGAGAGTTTTATGACAAACCTTGATAGTCTTGTCCCAGCTGCCTGTTACCAAAATTCCACCTTGAGGAGAATCTATCCACTTGACGGCCTTGATTGGTGCGCTATGTTGAGCGACTTGAGTGGTTTGACCCGTGGCAAGATCGTACATGCGGCCTGCATTATCTGTCCCGGCGGAAATCACCTTGTTTCCTTCCTACACATGGTCAGAAGGGGCTCGAGGCGGGAAGTGACACATACTTTGTTCCAACAAACTCCCAAGACCGGTCCATCATGCTGATACATGGCTTTCCCCTGCGCTTGACCATTGGTACCGACATCGTAAATTCGAACCTAACCGATGACTGAACTGCTGTTTCCGAGCATGAAAAACTTGGAGGTACATACGCTGTTGTCCCAACTTCCGACGGCAAGGTAATCAGCTTGATTAGAGAATGCAAGAGATGAAATAGAGTCCCCCGGTGGTTGAGGTACTTCTATGTCCTTGTCTGCTGAGGTCGAGAAACGACTTGTGGGCGTGCCGAAGAGTGCCATGTGAGTTTGACCTAAACAATTGGGGTTAACCGTGTCATGATTTCAACGAATCCGGAACCGCAACGATGACTCGAGAAGACGAACCAGAAGTAATAGCTTTCGCACACTCAACTGTCCGCCGCAGTTAGTCCCGACTGTAATTTGCTCTTGTGATTTTCCTCGTCCTAAAGGCTAATCGTTTCTCTTTATCGCGGGATTTTCGAGAGGAAACATTGAAGGTTGGGAGATCAGATGTAGAGGCTACAGTAGACCTCGGAGCCGAGTGACTACTGAAAATAATAATAATAATAATAATAATAATAATTCGATGATGTTCCGTTTTCCCCTGTCACGACGAGCTACTTTTTACAACCACCATTTGTCCACCCTTTTTACCGGTCTGGTACTGGCTCGCAATACCACAAGTTCATCACATCAACATTACAAGCACGGGTTTACACCTTCTGCCGCCCAGACTACTGCCACCAAATCCTGATTAATGACGACGGAAACTCAGCATCATTCAGAACTTCCCCGAAGACATGCTCTATAACGTTTCGTTACTCTCGTCTCTTGCAATACCTAACGGGTCTTGCCAAACGGATTGCCTCGCCAAAAAGGCTTCCTTGGGGCTTTTTTTCCGAGTTGAACCGTCCGTCATGGCAACCAATTTGTCACTGTTATCACCCCACGGCTTTGCCAAATAGCAGCACCAGGCCACAGCTGCGGGTCCGCTATGACTCCTCGCCATTCAAGTATGAGAGCATGAACAGCTTTCAAGACCGCCATTCAACACTGGCAGGCGAATCCGGTCTTGTATTCCAGCACCAGCCCCTTGATTCCCCACAGAACGAGGTACGCCATCTTTAGAACAAAGCACGAATTCTTTCATTGATGAGGACTTTATAAAGCCTCTCTCTTTGAAACCCAGTCTTTCTCTTGGCTTACTATGGGCGAGTCCAACAATTCTACATGGGAAGACTACAATCAACCACGGGAGGCTACAAAGCGTGATAGCCCGACACCTCAAGCCCCGCAACTGCAAGTGGAAGGGGATCGCCCTGCACCGGGGGATCAGGCAAAGTCTCAAACTCTTGTTAGTGGATTGTATTATCAGAGCTGTCCTAGACGAGCTGACTAGCTTTTTACAGCATAGCGCATCAGGACAGACCCGCCCGGAACTCAAACGCGCAGACTCAAAAACCGAGACCTCTGGAGCGCCAGCTGATTTGCTCGAGCTTGACCCAGAATGGCTCAAGATTGCGGAAGAAGACTCGGCTGTAATGATCCAGCGGGTAGGACTGGGCTCGTCATTCGTTGGTCTCGGAGCTGGTCTCGACGTTCGGTCACTCAAATGCGGGTTTGATACTTGCCTCATTGAGATGAAGAATCTCCCTCTCGACGTCACGCACGTGGAGCTCCGCACATTACTTTCGACACAAGGCGTTCGCTCTCGATCATATCGTATACTCGGTACTCAACAATATGGTGATAAAACGCTCAGGGTTTCGATCCTTGCTGAGAAGGACGCCGCAAAGAACTTAGCTACGAAGCTTGACGGCGCTCGATTCAGAGACAAAGTAATTGAATTCAACGTCGCTGGTTACAATTCGCTATCTGCAATCCAATCGGTCATGTCCAATATTCTTACATTGAGCTGGGAATCCCCAGAATCGACATCGATGATCGCCGTACTCTCTTATCAAGATCCTGCCATGGCGCACGCCTTCGTTGAGCAACTCAATAGGGAGGGGCTTGGAGGTCATCCCCTTCGAGCTCATGTCGTACCGTCAGCGCCTGGTACGGCTAACACCGTAGTCAAGACAACGAAGCTGGCCGACGGAATGGAGAGACATATTTTCCAGTTTTATTCTCTTTCTAGGGCACAGGCTATCCTCTTCCAGCCTGACGATCGCAGACAGGACTTGATCGCGTCCGTGAAACAGCGATTACGGCTGGGCGACATGGCTCAGACCTTCGATCGCACTGCTTCTTGTGCTGGGAAGGGCTTTTGCGTTCTTAGTGTTACCTTCGATTCATGGCACTCCGTCAGGCAAGCTTCAGAGCTTCTTTCAGGAAAGAGGTTAAAGCCTGAGCAACCTATTATTCGTTGCTACTTGCCTTTCAAGAAACCTATTCGTCATGCGGTGTATATTCCTCTAGAACCATGTTGTACGCATTATTGGAATTCTATTCCTGAGCAACACCGTAGCGAAATGTCTATGTCGTCTATGCATTCAAACTATGGTTGTATCCCGCTAGGTGACGAAAATGCCATCAATGTTCGGGTAGACAGCCTGGACTTGAAAAAGAACCCGAGTGATTCGTATTGGCATTGGGCATGCTCTGCGGCGCCCATACTTAATCAGATTCAGCTCCATCTGGGCTTGTCCCTTATCGAGCTATCTTGGTCAACACGAACGCTTAAACTATTTGCCGACGATCAAGGACAGTTAGACCGAGCGGTCCAGCAAATCAAGATAGATATCGAAAGAACAACATTCGTTCAACGTGTCATCACAAGCGACCGTCGCTTAATAAGGTCTTTGCAAGCGAGCGGTGCTTTGGCAATGCTGAAGGAGAAGTTCGGGGTGGCCGGACAAGTATTGCTTGACACATCCTCATCGCGTTACTTACTCAAACACCACGAATCCTGCTCTTCCGAGGTTCGTGCACTTCTCGCCAAACAAAGAACCCAGATCGAGAAATATCAACGATCTCTACGCCCCGATGACGACATTGAAGCCGAGTCATGTCCTATATGCCTAGACGACTTCTCAGACGATGATACGCAAGTACAAAAACTGGTGTGCGGACATGTATACTGCACGGGATGTTTGCACCAGTTCCTCGTCACTGCCCCGGAGCGCAACAAATTTCCGCTACTTTGTATTGGGAACGAAGATCGATGCCAAGCGCCAATACCGATCCCTATTATTCAATCATTACTATCCCCTCTCGAATTCGACAGCCTCGTCGACAAGGCCCTGAACGCATACGTCGGGCAGCACGCCGAACAATATAAGTATTGTCCCACACAAACCTGCTCGCAGCTCTATCGCGTGACAAAGGACGCGACCGTCTCTACTTGCCCCTCGTGCTTACTCGGTCTATGTACGGCCTGCCACAAACCGGAGCATTCTGGTATGACATGCGCTGAACGTCGTGCTCAGGATCCTTCAGAGCACGACGCGCTCAACAACCAGTGGGCGTCGTCCCACGGCGCAAAGAAGTGCCCTGTATGTCAGGTGTGGATTCAGAAGACGGATGGATGCAATCACGTCAAATGTCGGTGCGGTGCACACATTTGTTGGTTATGCGAGCAGTCGTTTGCCAATGGAAATGAAACGTATAGGCATTTGAGAAGCGCACATGGGATGTGGGGGTTGTATTTGGATGGTGTGAACGTGGGAGGGGCGGCAATGCAAGGAGGAGGGGCTGGTCAGCAAAGGGCAGGTGACGGGTTTTTCGGTGCTCCGCCTCGTCCGGGGGAAGTTCTTATTGGACCTGGAGGTGAAGTGGCTGTTGGTGCTGGTGTTAACGCGGCGTGGTTTGCGAGACGTGTTGCACAAGGCGCTGGTGGGATTGGACATTTGGCGAATATGGTTCCCAACTTGGGAGCGAATCTTCGTCGCCCCCTTGCGCCGGTCGCACCTCAGAATCCTCTGTTTCTCCCGGGGGCTGTCGTACGTCCACCTAACCAGGCACCAGGGCATGCAGCACCCCCTCAGGCTCCCGTTTTTCAATTTCCCGGTCGCGTGCCGGCGCCACCACCCCACCAACCCGGCATGGCACCAGCAAGGCAAGCTCCCAACGCAGGCCAGGCCAACCAGATGTTTTTCATACGCCGCTGAACATTGTACACATGCATACCTATTGACGACCACTTCAACTTTACACTTCGACTAACAGATCACACATGTTCAAATGATCACGCATCATGTATTCACGATTGGATGTAAACATGTAATACTTGGATTCACTTGGATGGGGTTTTGACTACAATTAGCATATACAACTATTAAATGAATGTACATGCTCAGGAAGGGAGTGCTCAGTGTGGCATGCAACTATAGCACTGCACAGGAATCCATATTCATGCTCATGAATTATTGATGTATGATGAGTGCTTGTGCTTGTGCTCAGAGGCACAAGTGTGGGAATGACTCTCATGGCCGCACTCTGGGAACTTTGTCCTCTGACATTGAAACTATTTACGTACATATCCAAATGAGATTTCTGATGGCTGCTTTCCACATGGGGTCCCACACTTACATGATATTCAGGGTGACACTGAGCCTATTAGTTTTTGTACCCTTGTAACTGATTTTTCTGCTTTGCCTTGAGAAGCTTCTCCAGCTCTTGCTTGTAAACATGTGTAGTGGGATGTTCAGATCCCATAACTTGTTGCATGGCCAGGACTGCATTAGATAGCAAAGACTCTGCTTCATCAAGCCTTTCCTGATGTTTATATGTCAAGGCCAAATTGCCCATGGCTTGAAGGGTGTTTGGATGCTCTGATCCAAGCTTTACTTTCCTTGCCTTCATCACTTCTACCTGCAGCTTCTCTGCCTCATCCCATCTTCCCCAATTTGTGTATGTTAATGCCAAATTGTTCATGGTAGTGAGAGTGTCTGGATGGTCTGATCCCAGCTTCACTTTACTTGCCTTCATCACTTCTACCTGCAGCTTCTCTGCCTCATGCCACCTTCCCTGATTCCGGTTTGTTGATGCCCAATTGTTCATGGCTTGAAGGGTGTTTGGATGTTCTGATCCAAGCTTTACTTTCCTTGCCTTCACCACTTCTACCTGCAGCTTCTCTGCCTCATCCCATCTTCCCCAATTTGTGTATGTTAATGCCAAATTGTTCATGGTAGTGAGAGTGTCTGGATGGTCTGATCCCAGCTTTACTTTCCTTGCCTTCATCACTTTTACCTGCAGCTTCTCTGCCTCATGCCACCTTCCCTGATTCTGGTATGTTGATGCCAAATTGTTCATGGCTTGAAGGGTGTTTGGATGTTCTGAGCCAAGCTTTACTTTCCTTGCCTTCCGAACCACTTCTACCTGCAGCTTCTCTGCCACATCCCACCTTCCCTGATTCTGGTATGTTAATGCCAAATTGTTCATGTTAGTGAGAGTGTTTGGATGGTCTGATCCCAGCATCACTTTCTGTGCCTTCAGCACTTCTACCTGCAGCTTCTCTGCCTCATCCCACCTTCCCTGATTCTGGTATGTTAATGCCAAATCGTTCATGGTAGTGAGAGTGTTTGGATGGTGTGATCTGAGCATCACTTTCTGTGCATTCATCACTTCTATCTGCAGCTTCTCTGCCTCATCCCACCTTCCCTGATTCTGGTATGTTAATGCCAAATTGTTCATGATAATGAGAGTCCAAGTTGGATGGTCTGATCCCAGCTTTACTTCCTGTGCCTTCATCACTTCTACCTGCAGCTTCTCTGCCTCATCCCACCTTCCCTGATTCCGGTATGTTGATGCCAAATTGTTCATGGCTTGAAGGGTGTTTAGATGTTCTGACCCAAGCTTTACTTTCCTTGCCTTCATCACTTCTAGCTGCAGCTTCTCTGCCTCATCCCATCTTCCCTGATTCTGGTATGTTAATGCCAAATTGTTCATGTTAGTGAGAGTATTTGGATGGTCTGATCCCAGCATCACTTTCTGTGCCTTCAGCACTTCTACCTGCAGCTTCTCTGCCTCATCCCACCTTCCCTGATTCTGGTATGTTAATGCCAAATTGTTCATGTTAGTGAGAGTGTTTGGATGGTCTGATCCCAGCATCACTTTCTGTGCCTTCATCACTTCTACCTGCAGCTTCTCTGCCTCATCCCACCTTCCCTGATTCATGTATGTTAATGCCAAATTGTTCATGGTAGTGAGAGTGCAAGTTGGATGGTCTGATCCCAGCCTTACTTCATGTGCCTTCATCACTTCTACCTGCAGCTTCTCTCCCTCATCCCACCTTCCCTGATTCATGTATGTTGATGCCAAATTGTTCATGGCTTGAAGGGTGTTTGGATGTTCTGATCCAAGTATTGTCTTCCTTTCATTAACTGCCACATTCAAAACCTTCTCCTTTTCATTCCAGCTTCCAATATGATCAAATACAATTGAAAATTTCTCATATTCATGATCATAATATGTCTCCTTTAATCTCAATTCTTGTCCATGTAAAAGGTTTGACCTAATGTATGGTGCTAGTAGTCTACAGAATGTATGGTTATCACTATTCCAGTCAGGAACTACTGAACAAGACAACAAAGCTCGTGCCCTGTGATACTGATTACTAATCTCAGTTTGTGGCATACAGTCCCTGCTCCAGGAATTCACTAACATATGCATTGAATACAGATGATTCACAACACTGATCAATGAAAATGAAAGCAAAATTTGTGTCCCATCCAAAAACTGCATTCTGTCCCATTCACCATCTTCATCTATAAACAAGGTTTGATGATTCAATAGTGTCATTGGAAAATCAGAATTTGCTGTATCAACTTTGCCATTCATGTAATTTTCTGCAGCATTTTTAAATACCTCTTCAGGTATATTTTCATGGTTTAGAAAGCCAAAAATCCTTAACAAGTTGATTGCATTTTGTGCTGCCTCAGCTTCTTCTCCATCTTCCTTTAGTGTCATTTTCTGAATTTGTTGAAATGAAATATCCCATGTCCTATATGTGGATCTCCCATAACCAGATGCTCCCTTGAAGTCTTTCTTTGACATTAGCTTATGTTTATTTTTTTGGTATAACTTTAAGTAACCATCAATGCCACACCCAGATCTGTGGATGTATGCCCCTGCTTGGTCAAGGGCAAGTGGGATTCCACTTAATTCCAACACCAACTTTTTGGCCAAATTTTTAACATCATCAGATGTGCCATCCAGCATGGCAGACTTTAAAAACAAAGTGATGGCCTCCTCTTCTTCCATAGCAAGAACATTTACTGAATCCAAAGCAAGTCTCTTCAATTCCCCATTCCTACTGGTAATCAAGATATTTCCTGCCTCCCCTGGTGGGAGGAATTTCTCAACAACTGAATAATTACCATCTGCACTGTCATATATGATCAGCCATTTTGGCATTTGAGCATCAGGAAAATGGCGGAAAATGGATAAGGCTAGATAAAGCCTTAAAATAAATAAAAAATCTGTAATATTTCCAAGTCTGATATACCAATTGGTAATGCAATTTAAAGGACGGTAGGGTTGGCAATTTTCACAAGGTAGTCCAGAATTGGCACTTTCACAAGTATTGGACTGTCTGAGAAACTGATTACAATCTAATGATCAGAAATAATAAGTAAGATAATCCTAGGCAATTAGCTAAAAGAGTGACAAAATGCCACCAGCTGTCTCAGGACAGATAAAGGACAGTAGCAATGGTAGGTTCCACCACATGTATCAGGAAGATATTGATTGTGCTGGTGTGCAAGACTGCAATTTTGTCATCAGAAATAATAAGTATGGTAATTCTAGACAATCAGTTAAAAGACCTATGAAATGCTACCAGCTGTCTCAGGGCAGATAAGAGATGGTAGCAATGGTAGATTCTACCACATGTATCATGATGATATTAATTGTGCTGGTGTGCAAGGCTGCAATCTTGTGATCAGAAATAGTAAGTATGTTAATTCTAGACAATCAGCTAAAAGACCTATGAAATGCTACCAGCTATCTCTGGACAGATAAGGGATGGTAGCCCTGGCAAATTTCATCACCAGTATCAGGGTGATGATAATTGGTCTAGCTTTATCTAACAGCACCATAATTGATATCTTGATGCCCCTCCCTGATCAGGTATTACCTAGCAGTCATAGCTTGGAAGAAGTGCAAGCCTGTTCATTGCTGACAATCAGCTGGCAGAATTGTATACAATGGTACCTCTGATCAAGCATATCCAGTGTGACAACACATGCATCTACTAACATCACTGATATCAGGATGGTACTATTGACCTAACCTTACACAACCAATAAGTATGGTGATTCTGGGTAAATTACTAAAAGAGTTACAAAAGACTGCCAGCTGTCTCATGAGAGATAAGAGATTAGCAATACCAGACAGGGTGGTAATGTTGATCTAGCTTTACCTGACCACATCATCACCGGTGCAAAGGTGGCTCTGATCATGTGCTGCCAAGTAACCATGGCTGATAAGATAATAGAAGAATTGGTACCTTCAATCAGCAATGTCAGGATGACAAGACACACAGGTTATGGTCACTTATGCTCCAGGATCGCAGAATATATAATTCTTATTGTGTATGGTAGTATACTATTACACTATACCAACTAGAATCATACAGTATCATAATTAGGGGTTGGCCCAGGTTGGCCAAACCCACACAGATTGCAGGTACAGGTAAGGTGGAGATGATGGTGGATGGGGGCCTGGCTGGGTAGCATGGGAGAGGGCAGAGGTAGGGTGAGCATGACAGTAGTAGAAGGTACAAAGGTGGTGGGGCTGCAGGTGTGAATAGTGTAATCATGGGATATATCTAACAAAGGAGTAAGGGGAGTGTTAGTGTTGAATGATAGGACAAGTATAATGAAATGCTTAGCACCCGTATGA
Organism: Amanita rubescens; assembly: GCA_015039365.1. Taxonomy (NCBI): domain Eukaryota; kingdom Fungi; phylum Basidiomycota; class Agaricomycetes; order Agaricales; family Amanitaceae; genus Amanita; species Amanita rubescens. The sequence goes on from WION01000683.1 coordinate 14,092, forward strand.
TGAGAATAGATGGATTGAGCTTCGGCCAATAAATGAAGGACTGGTTTACCTACATAACGAGCGCAGTCATACATTGAACGAGTAACAGATTGAATATATGACAAAAGGGATGGACTTAGCGAAGCTGTGATTCAAGGCGATGATACAAGTCATGCAAATCATGCAAACTGCTGTATCCTACGTGATGGGGGCCTCGTAACACGGCTGCGGTCAAATTGGGTGGGCAGTAATGCACACGACAGCACCCATTAGTTGTAGATACGGGATGGGCGGGAAGGATGGACTCACCGAATGGTCTCGATCGTGAAGGGGCACCGCAGGTGTCTAACCTTCGGACATGAAGTCTGCCCCTGAGTCCTTGCCCAGCTGGATCAAGGGGGTAAGGGAGAGACAATACTAACTTGGAGGCAACGAGCCAGATTTCAGGATCTGGACTAGTGACACTGTGTTGGGTTTGGAGCAAGAGAAGAAAAGAGACTCGAATCACTTCGTCACGGCAGCAGCCTGTCCGAACGAGGACGTAAAGCCAACGTGGGCAATATCAAGGAGTGGGTTGGAATTGATCACCGAGTTTGTGTTTCCCTCCCGCGAGCAAGACGTTGGTGAAAAATGAAGTGGACGGGGAGTATGACGGCCCTGACTTGACTGGACGACCCGAACACTCGGCACATCAGCAAGTTCTGAATGGGGCCAAATTTAACTTCACTTACAACTGTTTAGCATTCGACGATGCTGAGGTATTCGAATGCTAGATCTAAGAGAATATCGTGAAAGAGCAACGAGGTAGGGGAATCCTATGGACCCATTCAACACTGCATCGTAAGCGGGCAGAATATACTACAGAAACTCCATGGCTCCAGCCTCCCAACTCTTTTTCTCTACAGGGTCACCTTGAACGCATGGCGTACATAAAATGAAGGACAGACAGCTCACCTAACTAAGGAGTGCGGTCGCACGTTGAAAATGAGATAAGAGAGATTGACTTACTGAACGGATTTAACTGTGGTTCAAGGCGACGATATAACAAATGCATGCAATAATGCACGTATTGACAGGGCCCATTAGTTGTGGATACGGGACGGGTGGGAACAACAGACTTACCGAATAGATTGAGTCAATGCAGGTACGGATGGTCTGACGGTCTCAATTGTGAAGGAGTCTACCCCTTGGGAGCGACGTAAAGTCTGCTCCCGCAGTCTTCTATGCCTGGATTTCTGTGCCATGGACTACGGGGATGACGGAGAGAATAGTACGAGTCAGTTGATTTCAAAACACGTGCACCAAAGGAACGCCACGGAGTGCATATTTCATGCAAAAGAAAGTTGCCGAATTCGTTGAAAATAAAGAAAGACCCTCAAAGCGTAATTAAAAATAATCAGTTAGGGTGCAAGACGCGAATTGAGAAAAATGGAGTACTTACGGGCCTGGTGATAGAAGGAACGGCACCGGATGCGTGTTTCATACATAAAAATCTGAAGGATGCATTGGAATGAATAATAAAGTGAAAAGCCGATGGTAGAGGGGTCGTATGCGCTGAATAAGAGAGAAGGCAGCCGCCAACGCAGCACTACGCCAGCAAGAAGACGAACGACGCGGTATTAGGGCTGGACGTATTGAAGGGAATGCTTCTGAATTCCATTGAGCAACCTTCTATCGCGGAGATACGAAATTAAAGGAATCGGTTGCCGTGCGAGGCGCAAATACATACGGGCCTGGTGATGGAAGAAACGACACTGGACGCGTGTTTTTTACATAGAAATTTGAAGATAATACCTATCCATAATTCCAAAACATTACCACTTCAATCATTCTAAGCCACGCACCTAATCAGATTAACCTTCATTCGAAAGTCCAGCGGGTAACGACGACTTCTGTGCCGATGATCTTAAGGACCATACAAGGGTGTAATAAGGACTGGGAGAGTATGACGGCGGGACTGCTCTGGCCTGGCAGGCCGGACAGTCGCGAATTGAACAACTGAGCGTACCCATTGTCCACTGGGTTCGACACGAATAAAAGACGATGAGTTGCAAACAAAGGTTTCCGATTTATTAATAATATAGGAGATGCGTAACAATTGAACTTGTAAAACTGCCAAAGCGAAGAATGTTGGCTGCAGCGAGGTCGGACGACGGAATTTGAGCGAGCCAGGATATGTACATCATGATGGCCCTGACGAGTAAAATTTTCAATGCAAGAGTTGATGCAATATCAACGTTCGTACGTGTACGTTCAAGTTGAGAGAGGATGAGAGAAAGCTGTGAGGGTTCGAAGACTCGGGGTTGTCATGCACAACGCGTGACGTACCTGCCAAACTGGGCCAACGCGCTGGCCAACGCGAACAACGTCGGCTGGAAGGCGAATGAGGGAGTATTGTGACTGACTGCATCGGGAAAGATTGCCAAAGAACGCATTGGGAAACTTTCTATGATGGAAATAGGGAATTAAAAGAATCTGTTGACATGCGAGATCCAAATTGAGAGAAATGAAATGCTTACGGGCCTGGTGATAGAAGGAACAGCACAGGATCCGTGTTTCATGCATAAAAAGTTGGAGGATCCGCTGAAAATAAGAAAAGATGCTAGAAGCTGATGGTAGAGGAGCCGTATGCGCCGAATAAGAGAAAACCTGCCACCAACACGCACAACGTCAGCAAGAAAGCGAATGACGCAGTATTAGGACTGGACGTATTAAAAGTAAAGCTTCTGAATTCCATTGAGCAACTTTCTATCACGGTGATAAAGAATTAGAGCAAGTGGTCAGCTTGCGAGACGCAAATTTAGTAAAATGACGTACTCAAGTCACTATGGATCGTCCCAGTCCGGGCTAGCTGGGCAGAAGGTGCCGGTAAATCTTGACAAAGCAGCAGATTCAAGGCTGGTCTCCGGGAGACGACAAAAAGACCAAATCCGTGGCATGAAGTCGCTACTGCCGAGACAAGACGCACCTAGCTCGGCTTGGACGCATTTAGGGAGGTCCTGCGAGGGGGTTGAAGAACTTAGAGACGCCGGAGGCTCAGGTTCCATACCTCGACAGCGTTTTTGGCAGTCGCCGATGTTCCCGACAATTCTTCCGCTGTGCTAGCAGCGTCGTCGTCACCCCCAACTGTTAAGATTTTCAATGGCGTGAGGAACTGTTCATAAACCATGGAATCTAACCTGTGGATGAAACAGTAATAGCGGATTAGTTTTACATTCCCATTTGAAAACCAATTCATAACCTGGCTCGTCGTCATCACCCCCAACTGTAAGAGCTTCAATGGCGTGAGGAACTGTTCATAAACCATGGAATCTAACCTGTGGATGAAACAGTAATAGAGGATTGGTTTTACATTCCCATTTGAAAACCAATTCATAACCTGGCTTCCTTCGACGACCTAAGGGACCGATCATAAGCGAGTAAACTAGCCTGGCCAATCAGTAGACCAGCAAGATGTCCGCATGGTCGATTGAGAAAGGGTGACCCGAGAGTCTAGCCCTTGGAAGCGACGCAACGTCTAGCTCCTGTGGTTTCTGCGCGGCAATCTTGAGGACGGCATAAGAGGGAGGTGAAGTGAAAAGAGGAGGTGCAGTTGACTCGGCACTGTCACGGTTGAACATGTGGCAACGTGACTGGAATCTCTCATTCGCTCTCTTAGGCTCTCTTTAGCTCTCTTTGTCTCTCTTTGTCTCTCTTTGTCTCTCTTTGAATTTCTCGACCTATATGCGTCATTGATGCAAAGTGTTTGACATTGGCTGAGCGACTTTCCGAGGCAAGCAAGTTTCTTGCCAATGCTTGATGCAAGACTTCTTTAGTATTGTCGTGAGGACGAATGGGACTCGGGCGGATGAATCGGACAATTTTGACGAGTTTTTCTTATGCCAGAATAGATTCTGATTGCGTACTGTCTGGCAGTCACAGTGATAAGATGTCATGCAAGAAAAAAGATTTATTGGATATGATGATATCTTGTTCCCAATTATCACCATCCTAGATATTACGACGCCCTCCCGTTCGGTAATTGTTTCAGCTTAGCCCTCTTCTCCTTCAGCTTGGCTAGCGCGCTTTGTTTTGTTATCCCCCCTTCACGGGTCACACAGCTGGGGAATACCTGGCTTTGAGACGAAGATATAGAGGACATCGGGAAGGTATTATTGAAAGCGAGACCTACCAATCCCACCAGTTCAACAAATCAGTAACCTCATTCTTCTCATCGGGATCATCTAAAAAGTCTGATACGCTCTCGTAGAATCGTTCCGAGTCCGTCGTGGTGTCGGACCTGCTAAAGACAGATGAAGATGACAAGGCGAAACGAAGCTGCTTGAACGATCAGCGCTAAGAGTTACAAGCTCAGACGTCTGACACACCTGCGTAGCTATGTAGGCTAAAGAACCCGTCGTGACTCGAGTCATGCCATGGATACGAGCATTGCCTGATCTTGTCGCTTTGACTTCCTTCTCAACAGAACTGGGCGAAGTAAAGATATGTTTAAAGGCCTACACACAAAGTAGTCGATAATCTCCCCAAAAAATAGAAGGGTACAAACCCAGACAAGAAGTTCACTTCTGAAGAGCCCGTCCCAGGGTTCTTCGGGGTCAAACTGCTGCTTTGCATACAGCATCAATGGCCATTGATCTCCCCGAACACCCAGTTCGCCGCTGGCAAGCTTTGTACGAGTTCTTTGCAGCAGATTAGCGAAATACGGAAACACGTATAAGCGGGGAGAAAGTCACTGCGGATCATTCCAGTCTAGGCCAGCCGGGCAGAGGAGTGCCCCAGTGACGGGATGGTTAAAGCCGCGAGTTGTCTTGACACTACGAGAGAGTGGTGGATTCAATGGCATGTCTCGGGGGGTTATCCAGTCCAGTACGACCCCCTTCAGGCTTTTGGTATCATCTGACCTTGCGCTTGACATGCCTTTTTGAATCTAACGGCAAACGATTAGATTAAGCAACTCCTGATCTAATAAGCGCACCAGATTCGCCATTATCTTGTATTCTTCGTCCGAACCGTCCACGATACGCTCTTCTAGTCGGGGTACTACTTCCAACAGTCGCAGATACACCTTGTACTCGTTTCGTTGCCTGTAATTGATGCGTGACGTCAAAGGTTGGGAAACCAACAAAAAACTTAAATACGGACTGTGGTGTCAGCATTTCTTGTGTAACTTCCCCGTTCTCGAAGACGAGTAGGCAGTTCGTTATCAACGCTTGGACATTACACATTGCATGCACAGTTCTGCCAAAGTGTCGTCCGTGATGAACGAAGGGATCACTGGTAGAGCTGGGATACCATTAGCACTGTGTGTAGCAGACGAAGTTTTGATAACCTCACGGCTTTTTCCTGTTTCCAAGCCTTAGCGCGTTGGCTGGGGCGCCGGTGCCTGCAGGAGGAACATTTTCGTCCTCAGGCATTGGGGCGTGAGGGCGAGCCGATTGCGGAGGGGTATGACACTTTCTCTTGACTGATCAGACTTGCCTTTGTATTGGCATGTGAGTCATATTCAGGGACGCCAGAAATGACTCGAGTCATTGTGGCTGGCCTAGGGGCGCGGAGATAAGAATCCGTCAGCCCACTAATTCCTGCCCATTCCTAGCGCAAAACGTCACCTCCATCCCTTAGCACCTCAGAATTCGTACACGTAGTGGTACGCGCTAGAGCTTACATTGATCCGTTCCATCATGCCTAAGAATCCCAAACCGCCGCCCTCCCCAACAAACTATCGTCCAAATCAACTGTTGCTGTTGGACGTCTACAAGTCGACTCGCGAGGGCCGCCTCATGTCCTATAACCCAGAAAATGGGGGCTTAGTTGTGCACCAGTGGCAAGTAACCTCCGTAATAAGCTAAGTTGGATTAACTTGCATTTTTTTCCATAGGCCTGTGAAGCCGGACGGTGAGCGTATTCCGCCGGAGGGATTGCGCCAGCATCGCGAAGCCCACGAGTACCTCGGGCCAGGATGCTTGTGTCCCCTGTTGGAGCCGCCCGGAGAAAAACTTGCATATAAAGAAACAGCGATTTACATAACCACGGACGGGAGGTACAAAGGAGAGCATGTCGCCGAATGTGCGGAGGACCGGTGCGGCTATCTAGGTTAGTAGTCTCAATTATTCTAATCGCTTGACGAAGCGAGAACCCATGCACTCCATCATTCAGTACCATTAGAAAGATTATACGCTAGACGTAGTCTCCCTGTGAAGACCTATCCCCTGCGAGGTTGGTTTCTAAGTTTCTCGATTCCGTATCAACTTACAAACTTGGTTGTAAGACACTGGCACGCCCTGCCCTCCACAAGTCTTCACCGAGAGGGAGGCGAGACCCGTAACAAAAAGACCATTGAAGAGAACCTATGCTCAAGCTAGTATGTCAAAACATTAATTCCTAACGTGAGCTGATCACGATGACTCATCACATGGAGTAGATGTACTGGAGCCACCTCCCCATGCTCCTGCGCTTCCGGAGGCGAATTTGAGTCGCCGGACCGACTGGCGAAAAATGCAGAAGCTCGACAGCTTGGATAGGCCCGGGTTAACTGAAGAGCAATTCATGGGCTTGTTCGTCCAATGCGACGCATGTGGACTCATCACCATGCATCAGATATTTGACGACCATGAGTGTAGGTTGCACAGAACTTGAAAATGACCAACCTTGGATAAACGAGGCACAGCGGCACATATACTGTGATGCAGATTCGAGTTGTTTTGCTCTTCTTCACTAGCATCTGGCCATACTTCTAAAATGCTGCTTATATTTCCAATCTTCCTAGACTAGATGCCTCAATTTATGACTTCTCCAATGTAGGACAATAACTAAGAATCCTAATAAAAGACAAACTGAGACTGACTCACCGGAATGAAGGTGACATCTGCGCAGTCCACTTGACGATGTACGAAAGATGACACAAGAGCCTAACCCTTGGGAGCGACATAAGGTCTGGCTCCTGATAATTTCTGTGTGGTGGTCTTGAGGGTTACATGTACTAAGACGGTGCATCCCGGGACTCGGATGCTTGGGGAAATATAAGCCCAGTGAGAACCGAGCCTAGGTTGGTGTCATGAATACAAGAATGGCATTGTCGGTGTCACCTAGCTAGAACTAAGCTGTTCCGAAAGCATAGGCCAGGCGATCCCATATGAAAGGGCCTATTCTCCGTGCCGTTCGGTATTCCGGCCAAATGTAAGCCTTGGGAGCGTTCAGGGGGCGTAATATCTTACTCAGTCGAAGTTTCAAGAGTTTCAATGAATTATTAGTTGCTGATCGTCATCGTATTGCATAAAAATTGTCAATGAGGTAGTTATGATCCTCGGTCTCCGAACTTCCTGACGCCAGAACTTAAACGATTCCCAATAGAATTCCACTAATTATGCTTCAACATCAAAGGTTTAAGTTGAATGACTACATCCTCACAGTTCGAAGATGCGTATCCACCCTGCTGACCCCGCACTTGAACGATCGAGGCTGCCACCGAGTCTCGGTGCACTTAGCTCTAAACTGATTTCTGCTCAACGGTGACAGGGTCGCCACTGGCCCTGTGTGAGTCAGACGTTCAGGAACGCCACTCAAGTGACTCATTCTGACTCTAACCATCAGTGACATCATCCCTGCGCTGAAGTTGAACACTTGAGCCTTATTCCGTCTCATCATGCCTAGAAAACCCAAACCACTACCGTTTTTGACCTTCCCAACCTACCGTCAAAAGTTATTATATGACGTTGACAAGTCAACTCACCGCGTCATGTCTTATGACCCGGCTAAACTGAAGCTAGTCGTGCACTATTGGCAAGTAACCATGGTCTCTACAATATATATGATTAGCTGAACTAGCGATGCTTCCATAGGCCGCTCAAGCCTGATGGTGGGCGTGTACCACCAAACGAATTGCGCCAGTATCGCGAAACCCATGAGTACCTTGGGCCAGGTTGTTTATGTCCCTTGCTGGAACCGCGCAGGAAAAACACGGCATATAAGGAAGCTGCAATATGCTTATCTATAGATGGTCGGTACAAAGGGGAGTACGTCGCCGAATGTGTCCAGGGCCGGTGCGGATATTCAGGTTGGCCACCATTTGCCTGACTCATTGACGAAGCGGGTACTGATGCCCCTCATTCAGTACCACTAGAAAGAGTATACCTAGGGGGAAAAATCAAAGCGAAGAGCTATCCGCTACGAGGTTAGTTTCTAACTTTCTCAATTCTACATCAATCTGGCACTCACCACGAGCCTGGGTTACAAGGTGTCGGAATGCCATACCCTTCGCAAGTCAATATCGAAAAGGAGACGAGTTCTGTAACCAAAACGCGGTTGAAGAGAACTTATGCCCAAGCTGGTATGTAAAAGATGATCTTAAGAACATGGACATAATGCATGTACTTGAGCAGATTTAACGGACTCACCCCTTCCTGCCCCTGGGTTTGAAGGCGTGGATTTGAGTCGTCGAACTGACTGGCGGAAACTAACAAAGCTTGAATGTATAGAGAAACCCGGTTTGACTGAAGAGCAATTCTTGGGCTTGTTTATCAAGTGTGACGCGTGTGGGCTCATCACCACGCATCTGTTGTTCCACAAGCATCACTGTAGGCCGGATACGGTTGATGATTCTGGGTCAGAGCTATCTGACAAGGAGTGACAAAGCGCAGGTACCGTCGGCAGTAATGGTTTAATGAATACTTGCTCTAGTTAAGATGTTGCCACTTCAATTATTTCTAGACCACATACCTCAATAGATTAAGGGCATTTATCTGATTTATGCGTGTAAACGCATCCAGAGTCCAGAGGGTAGTGACGGCGCCCGAGTAAATGCTGGGCACTAAGCACTGAACCTGGCTTTTCGAAGCAGAGGGAATCTGTGCGGCTACTTGGCGATGCACGTCTTCGGTTGAGAAAGGGTGACGCGAGAGTCTAGCCCATGGGAGCGACGTAAAGTCCGACTCTTGACAACTTCTGTGCGAATGATCTTGAGCACCATGAGAGGGTGTAACAATGAGAGTATGATGGCGGCACTGCTCGTGCCTGGCGGGCCAGACGATCGTCAGTTGAGCAGCTGAGTGGAGGCCTTTTCCACTGGGTTCGGAAATGGCGACATAAATAAAGATTGAACAGTAGGAGGAGAGGAAACCGTGGCTGAACGTTAGGTCTGGGATCGGAGCCGATGCCATGAAGATCGACTGGGACGAGGGAACCACGCGCTGTATTTAGTATTGGATGGAATACGATTTATTAACAAAGACGAGAGATACAAGGGTATTAATATTTCAAAGCTGCCAACGCGAAGTACGTTGGCTACTGCGAGAGTGGCAGAGTTTGAGCGTGGCAGGGTGAGACCATCATGTAAATGGATGGTATGCACGACTTTCTATCGCGGAAACACAGGTCAAAATGATTGATTGGTGTGCAGGGCGGGAAACAAGACCTACGGGGGTAGAGCTCGATATGGCGATCAAAACGTAGGTCTGTGGGCCGCTTGGTTCGAGGTCATGGTTCAGTGACTTGAGAACTGAAAATGTGCGTCACCTTACCAGAAATGCCAGAATTACTCACTCCGCAGAACGGGTGATGCGCAATCAAACCCGCCTGACGACTACGTTATAGAAAAGTCCTCAACGCACGAGCTAAAGCAAGATCAACGCTAGTATGTGCACATTGCGAGAGAGAGGTAAGGCGGGTGCCGTCACGCGTGACGTGCCTGCCAAATTGGGCGAGCGCGTTGGCCAACGTGAAGAACGTGGGGGAGAACAAGACGACATTGTGACCGGCCGTATAGAGAAAAACGACAGAGGGACGCGTTGGGGAACTTTCTATGGCCGAAATACTGAAGTAAGTCGATCGGTTAGCGTGCGAGGCATGAATTGAGAGAAATGGAGCACTTACGGGCCCGGTGATGGAAGGAACGGCACTGGATGCGTGTTTCGTGCATAGAAAGTTGAAGGATGCATTGGAATGAAGAAAAAAGTGAGAAGCCAACCATAGAGGGGTCGCATACGCCGAATAAGAGAGAATGTGCCGCCAGCATGGCAACAACGTCAGCAAGAAAGCGAACGACGTGGTATTAGGGCTGGACTTATTGAGAAGAATGCTTCCGAATTCCATTGAGCAACTTTCTATCGTGGAGATACATAATTAAAGGAATCGATTAGCGTGCGAGACGCAAATTGAGAGAATGGAGCACTTATGGGCCTGGCGATAGAAGGAACGTCATTGAATGCGTGTTTTGTGCATATAAATTTGAAGGATGCATTGGAATGAAGAAAAAAATGCGAGAAGACGGTGGTAGAGGGGTCGTATGCGCCGAATAAGAGAGAACCCGCCGCCAACGGGCACAACGTTGGCAAGAA
>WION01000684.1:0-24371 GCA_015039365.1 Amanita rubescens
AATGCATATTCCCTGTGGGTCGCTGTTCTTTTCGTTTCAGAAGATTGACATATACATATGAGATGACAGTTTTCGGTCTGAATTTGTCGCCGCCGTCGCTTACCGTGACCAAGCCCGGTAGGTGACACTGCCCTTCGAGCTCGATATGAGCTCTGGCGCGACGCTTTTGTAGTCGAACAGAGCTACTGTGTTTCAAGAAGGATTGTCTGTTTACTACTTGTATATATCCATCCCTGTCCATGTGTACTCAAAAGGCATGGGTTCCGGTGGCAGAATCCAGATAATTACATTCGAAGTCGTGAGCGCAGTGATGGCGGAGTTAGATATGTACGACGCAGTCACGAACGAATGTCTTGCACGACACCGTCAGAAAAGCTCAAGGAAGACTGGGGAGGCAACGCTACGTGCTGACAAATCAGCGCTGACTCGGAGTTGCTTGAATTCACTATGTAGTATGTTCAACGGCCGCTTTCTGCAACCATATCATTCCACAGCACACTCCACTACTAGTACTACATGACTCTTGTTAAAATTCGTACCAAAAATGTTTAGCCCTTCGCAGAAACACATGATCACACCGCGTCCTGCCATGACCCACTACCGCGGGACCAGGACCAGGGATGCTAAACGTGTGGTAGTACCAGTGATTAGAGCCCTTTCATCTTATAATTTGAAGGGGTGTGAGTAAGAACGTGATGGACACGCTATCGGAGTCAAGAAATTCTTACCAAGTCTCATACGGTCCATACCATCTCTCTCTGCCAAGTCCAGGACTTTCTGCTTCATTTCCCGTGGTGTCAAGCGATTTCTAAAGTCCGCGCTGATCAGGCATGCAATGATGCCAGCAACATTGGGGGTAGCCTGAGTGTGTGGTGTAGTTAGTTTCGAGGCGGCCTCTCCCTCGGGATCAGGCTCACCATCGATGAGCCCGACATACGGATCGATAACTGTGCATCTTTGTTACTCGCACTGTAGATGCTAGCACCGGGGGCAAACAAATCAACACCGCGGCCATAATCCGAACTTCCCCATGAATCTACCCATCGTCTGTCCTCGATGGTAGATGCACCGACATGGATCGCGTCGGTCGTATTCGTATATTGGATATTTTTGTTATCATTTCCTTTCGCGATCTAGACCATGAGATAGAGTCGCTTGTTTAAATAACAAAATAACATGAGAGCACACCACAACATGAACTCCTGCATTAGTAACCTAACGTTTGGAAGGAGTAGTTGTGATTAGAAGAGCAATTGGCAGAGGACAGGTATTTCCCTACCGAACCAATCATTTGATGCAATGATTGAGCATAGTTCGCATAGTCATTGGGAAGCGGCATGTCTATCGAGAGGTTTAAGATGGAATGGCGTCTCGAATCCCGCCATGCGGCCCGTGCCAGTTGTGACACCTTCCGCATACCTCTCACACTAAATCCGAGAGGGATTTGTCGGTCAGGGACAGAAAAAACATCACCCACACTCACATAAGTGAGCTGTTTGGCATTCTGGAAGGTTTTGTCTGTCAGACGAATATTTTTACGGGGCACTGTAAAGGCCATTTACTCTGCGGGGAAGTTGTACACCCATGGTGCAGTCCCTAGGACCTTGATTGCAATGATCCTGGCAGCCTTTAATGGTTTCATAGAATTTAATAATGATCAACTATGTCTATTTTGTTGGGAAACATTGTTTGAACTAGTACACACCTTGGCAACACCGTATTTCTTGCCAGCGGCAATCCCACTACAATTCCGAGTCAAGACTTGGAGTAGCGGAACTAAGGTATAGGAGAAATACATACGCTACATGGGTTCCATGTCCATTAAAGTCACTTTTTCTACGAAGTCCAAAAATCCCATCATTGGACAAACTTGAAGGTTTGGAATATGCTACATACACTAAGGGGGTTTCGCCATCGAATGTGCTAAACACAGTTGGCCAAAAATCCCATAATTAAAAAGTAAAAACTGACTTTGTGTTTTCAAAGTTGGTCCAAGAAGCACGTCCACCAAAGTCATCCTGGCCACGAATGGGAGTAAGTGTTGGGGGGGGGGGAGCATACGTACGTGGCCAATAGAGACACCTGATTGGAATTGCTTTCACCAACATAAACATTCAGCAGATGATTGAGACTTACCAGAATCTAGGTGTACATGGGAGTGAACAATGATGACAAGTGTTAAGACTACTAACAAGGATCACATACCGATAACGTAAATATCCACACCCTTTCCGCCGTTGGGGTCCAGGAAAGATTTGAAAGTAGAGCCACCGGTCCCGCCCCTATTGACAAAACAATTTAGTCAAACGAGTTAAGGAGAGCTCAAAAGGCAGCGTCACGTACGGAAGCTGCTTGGGCGAGGTCAGTCTCGCAACACCCCATGGCACATCATCGCTGTGGCAGCATGCCGGAGGTGTCAACTCGGGATGAAATTAACTTGGAAGATTTACTAACTGCTCTTGCAAGCTCTGTAGGAAACTGTCATCTCACATTTGTCAATCTTCTGAAACGAAAAGAACACCAAAGCCACAAACCTCCGCGCAGGGAATATATACTCTTCGTGGATGAGTTCAACAATACGGTCCTTACTGGGACCATTCAAGTTTGACCTGAGAATCTCGAGAGATTTGTCGTCGAATTTACCTGCGTTTCAATGACGATTAGGTTTTGATAATGCGAGAAAAGAAGCCATATATGTACCAACAAAACATTTTAAATCTTCAAAGCAGTTCTCTACGTCCTTAGGGGCCCATAAGACCTTGCAAAGCCTCTCCAACTTGTTCTCAATGTCACCACGGGTAGTGTCGTCGGTGAACATGACAAGATGTCTGCCAGTTTTCCAGCCCTTTGAGAGCTTATCAGATTCAGGGGATTCAGACATGAATGGGATGTTACTGTCCGCGACGCGCATCCAGCTACCTTTTTATCTCAATCGTTCGCTGGAATTGGAGGTAATCGATAATCGATAACCCATTCACTGGGTGTGGTTTCGACTTAACGAGCGATTCGGAGAAATCCAATTGCCGGGGATCATCTTTTCTGCTGCGGCTTCTCGAGTTCATTTGAGAGGAGCTTCTGCTAGAAAGAATTGATGCTATCAAATTTTCAAAAGCTTGGCGACCAGGCCCTTTCGCGATTCTCCGAGGAGATCGGGATTCGGAGAACAGTTTAGTTATCTAAGATCTTCTTCGTATGAATCTAAAAGTGTCGCCGTTGGCGATTTCAGTAGATATTAGACGATTTTCTTCGATATAGATATATTTCGCACAAATCAAAACGTATCGTTGATCGGAGTTCAGTAGTCTTCACATTAAATCGATGGCTGATTTCATCTGATTATCGATAGTGGCACAGACGCACAATTCCAGATGAATTGAATATGATGAGTCCTGGTTCATCTGATTGTCGTATGTTTTTCGTCTGAAATTTTTGGACTGCTGTGCAGCCTGTGAAAGTCATATGAAAACCATTCCGCAAAAAACAGACCAAAACAGCGTAAATGCTCCGCTCAATCCGAGGTTGTTGACAGCAATGACGACGAGTTGAGAATGAGTTGAAGAAAACCGTACAATCCGAACCGACTCGACGCGCGACCCGCCAAGCGGCACCAAACGCCGCAGTGTAAGTGATCCCGTCGCAATCTCCACCGCCCTCGGCTAATGCGACCATTCCCAGCTTGCCTGCCCCATTTGTGGCTTGCTTGATTCTCGTTAAGACGATGATGAAAACGTGACTTCGTTGACCAGGTTTTCGGCTCCAACCGCTGGCGATGACGTCTCTGCCTACTCTCGCTCTGGCAGTGACTCCTCCGGCCGCTCCAGCTCTGGCGACAACCGCTCACAGCACTTTGGCAGTGTCAGTGAGTGTCTTTTACAACTGCTTTCGGCTTACCGCTCACGCGCCCAACCGCCCCATATTGCCCTGAAGCATCGCCTCCACTTCTTGCTGTTACCCGCTCCCAACCACCAGTCCTTCAACCCACATTCACCGGCGCCGGGCCTCAATCCTCACGGTGCTCATGACCTTGCCCGCCGCTGCGCTGGTTGTTTCTCCGCCGTCCGACTAATTCCCGCCGCTCGCAGGGACTCCCGTCACACCATCCACGGCCGATTGTAGGTGCATCAATGCGTAGTACTACTGCGTGTGTATCCGTCGTCTATCTTCATAAACCAGACTAACCCATACCAGCTCGCCCATCTCCACCTCCACGCCTTCCACGTTCACCGCAGCTCCCTCAACTACCTTTGTCGTGACAACATCGGACACGGGTCCTATACTTCTCCAAGTACCGGCTTATGGCCCTCAGATACGACTGAACCCGCTTCCCGAACCGCCGAAAGTTCTGTTGGGGCGTTTAACAGATTTGCCTATCAGTGGGCCTGTACGTGGTTGCTGTGAATCCGACGCTTACGGCATTGACAATGGCTACCGCTACTACTCCTTTTATCCCATCACCACGGAAAACAGGTACGTTTGTTCATTCATCCTGAGCACGTCTGTATGCATAACGAATACCACAGCTTTGTGAGTAAACCCTAAAAGTTGTTGCCCTGCATGCCTTTAGTTGAGTGTCCAGTCGCGGCCACTTCCTCCTGCTCTTCCCATCACCCGCTGCCAAAAAGAACAACCGCAGGTGCTTGTCGAACTTGCGCACGGAATGGACGTTGAGCATAGCCGGCATGTCCAAAAGTAGCGATGGGCGAGCCCTGGGTCGGTTGGCTGTGGAAGAGGTGGTGGGAGAGGAGATGAAAGGTACCAGGGTACGACGTATGTACCAACAAATTCAATGTACACAATTTTATCGGAACAAAACACATATTGGATCGGTTCCACCTATCGGATATTCGTACAAACTGATTCCTTCCACTGACCACGACACATCTTATCCTCCGGCAGAACATCACCCCACTAATTATTATGGCCTACCACCACAACACTGGTAGTAAATTCCGCACCACGAAGTTCGCTCACTGCTCGCTGGACGGTAACGGAAGTGGGGTCACGATAGGATATGATCGCAATCGGTTTTGTATTTTCCGTGTTTGAAACCACGTAGTTGTTTTTGTCGGGGTATATGATCAACGCGGTGTTCCGATACAAGTTCCGGTCCGGTTTGGTATTTAGGCTGACCAGTAAATCTACGGTTCCGGTATTTCTCAATTCAACGCCGTTCTGTATGGCAGCTCTTGAGAATTGGTAAGTATTGACCGTAGTCCCATGTAAAAAGCCTACTCACTCGGCCATTGTTGATGGATCAATAATATGTATCGAGAGTGCGTCAAGTATGCGAGCGTGATTAGGGTAGTTGTTGGAACTTTCACTGACCAGGTTTATATAGACCCGGCTTTTGAAATTTGGATCGTACATCTGTCAAGGCAAAACATAAAAATAGAAAGCCTGACCCGCCATAGGAAACCTTCAATGAGAGCCGTCCGCATGGGGTACTGAAAATTATTCTGGTCGTCCAATGGCATAAAAAACACATGTCATAAGACGCACCTTGCATTCCCATCTTTGTGAATCTCATAATAATTGATGGCACCATGGAAAGCGGGGTGCCCTTGTTATTGCATACCGAATTGTGTGTCATGACGTCATGATTCATACGGGACTTCTCGATCGCAGGCCGCGGACCGACAGAGTGAACTAGCCGCGCAAAAAAAGGAAAGGTAGGAAAGCAGCCACACTGAAACAAATCCGTCACTGACCCTCTGAGAGTCTAAGTGCGTTAATTTGCACTAGTGCTAATCAGCAGGTGCGAATGCCATTCTAAGATGACATCCCAAATTCATTTCAAGTAGTACGAACCTTGTGGAGCCTTGATGCTCAGGGACAGCGCATTAACCAGCCTGTACTCCCTCCACCTTTGCTGACTTGCCTTGTGAACACAAGGCAGAAACTCAAAGGGCACAACATATGTCACTTTAAATCTCCGTGCTACAAATACCATTCTGTAAACGACTCAATCGCAGAACTGACCAGTGACCGCACCCCAATGATATCAAATTAATCGATATCCATATCAATCATAGTTCGTAAACCAAATATACGGGGTGATTTGGCCGAAACCTGTTTGCGTGATTTTTCCGAGGCCGTAAGGACTCAATGTCGACAATTTTTGGGTAACGTAACGCTCGCTTAACACTGACACTGTGACAGCCAGTGCCATTTTTGTTTTATTACATAATGCACCGCCGCTGTTTTTCTACGCAACTATCCACACGACATTTTTAAAGTTCTCGACGCATGCATCCCGTTGCATCGCGTCTCACAAACCAAAATACAGACCTGCTACTCTACGCCGTGCGTGGTAAGCTTGTTCGAGATTACAAAGCGTGTCTTCCTCAACCGTCCTCTCCATCTGAAACCTGACACACATCTTTTTTTTTTTTTAAAAGAACGGCGGGTTATATTGAGGGATGCAGGATCTACATAGGTAGATAGCTTGGTTACTGTATCCGGGATAATCGTAGGTACGCTAAGTACCTAAAGTGTGATACTACCTACTTTACTATCTACGAAATGAATGGAGTTGGATAAAAAAAAAACCGCACCAGGCATTGCAGCAGGTCCCTCCTGCGTTACCTCCGCCTGACACACATCAACTGCCTCGGCCGCATTCATGGACGGCAACTGGAATCCTTCGTTCTAAGCTGCGGCATGGACTGTACATCCACCATCTTCCGAAGCATACTTAAAGCGCTTCCTCCCTTCCTACAGACGAGTCAGAGACCCCGACTTGTTCCCCGCCATCACAGAACTTCTGCGTGGGCGTGAGCAACTGAGAACCCTCAGTCTTGTCTTCAAAACGGCAATATGCCGTCTTCCGTCGGGTTCGATGCAGCCATATGCAAGTAGTGTGACGATTGGGAGCTCGACTAACGCAAGGGATCCGATTCCGTTCTTGCATGTGCGTACTAGTTTTAAAAAGTCGATGTACGGTCGATGTACGGTCAACACTCTTCTGATGCGACTGCCCGGGATATTGTAGCAGCTTCGACTGGGTCTACCGCCCGGCTTGCGGTATCAGTTCTGTGCAGAATGTGGCGCTGTGGAAAGACATGTGAGGGATCTCATAGGCCCTGGCTACGCTGCCGTTGGGAGGTACAGGGCTTGAGGGTGTCTTGTTGCAGCTGGAGCAGGGACCGGAGTGGCACTTCACGTTGCGGGTGCGATTATGAGTGCGAGTGTCGTACTATACGGTGGATGTCGTAGTACCCCATAACAATGCCTCAGTACTACTACTGTGAAGTTTGAACTAGAATACAGCCAGCAACCCATGGCGGTCATCATGATAGAATTTCTTTCTACCTGATACTACCAAGAGACAAAAATGCGTTGCTGCCGACAGTGAGACTAGTATCCAAATCTGTCGCTGTGGAGATTAACAATTCAATGACTTATAGGCTTCTCAACAGTCAGGCTAATTCAGTGGCTGCCTAGTAACCTAGTACCTAGACCGTTTCTGCAGGGGAAAATGTCTTCCAACCTCATCACTAGTCATACCCCTGCCGCATAGCATATGTATTTTACTTGACGATACACGGTTTGTTAATCAATAACACAAAGAATCTTCTCCGGGAACATGACTCTGCCCCCGGACCTCCTCTATTCAAGGTAAAGGTACCACGATAATCTTCCAGTATGCGTTGTCCTGGTTAGCATCAGTGATGTCTCTTGCAGGTTTAAGCTTGATCTAAATGATAGATGTAAGTCACATTCCCTGGTTCCTCCAGGTTGCCCTTACATCATGTGTTCCGTCAGCTTGGGTCCAGAACAAGTTACCACCACCCTGAGGGAGAAATATGCTATATAACATCAGTCCACCGAGTGCTCCAGAGATTCATTGTGACTTACACATAATTGTTCCGAGAGGCTCGCATGATTCTCCATCTCTGCGGGTTCACAGCGTTCTCGGTCCATTTGAGGTCATCGTCCTTTATGAGTCGAGAACATGTTAAACGGCCACAATTAGATCAAAAGGCGGACCTACGTCTTTCTTAATGTACAACCCGTCAGCGGATTTGAGCGCGGCATCATCGATGATGCCGGATCCATCCAGCGCAGGAGTGATAGTGACCTTCGATACAATCACCTGAGCATGCGATGCAGGAGAAACACAGTAACTTACTACTACACCGTTTGTCTCAGTAGCATCAGTAGCGATAGCAGTGTCGGCGACCACAGTACAGAGATATTCTTTGGTCTTAACGCTTTGGATTTTGTAGTTTTGACCCATTGTCAGAGAAGTAAGCCGAGTTCAAGTCCTAGAATTTGCAGAGAAGTTGTCTTTCCTTTATACCTTTGGATGTCACTGCAAATAAAGATGGCTCCCTTCGAGCGTTCCCAAGATGCCTGATATATCCCAGATTCCCAAAATAGTGTACACCCTCTGACGACTCGGCACATAGCTATTATTAACCGTCGCATACGTTATCATCTGATGGTAAAACGAATGTCGACCTCCCCATCTCCCACTTGTGAGTTCAAACCCGATCCAGCTTCCTGTGCGGAGGGAGAAGTGCCATTGGCATGGCTCAAAGTAGCAGAGTGTTATGGTCTCATGATTCTAATCGATCGCAGCCTATATACCTTCGTGAGTACGTGTGTCGGCAAATAAACTAAATGAGGTAACATTATTCGTGCCATTAACTGCCCCCATTAGGGAATACCGAAAAAGGTTCTTTCCCCATAAACCATTCTGTAAGCACCAAAAACGTCCTTCTAGCTTTAACCAATACACATGCAATAAGTGCCCTTAGATCCTAACAAGCGGACATTAATGATCATTCACCTTGACACAGCGATCAAGTCCTCCACTGGCGAACCAGCTCAACTACCCTCGCATCCACGCCTACAGCTCACACGCACCGACAGCCCCTCGTCATGCTACGTTCACGCCCGCAGCCCCCCCGCCACCCTCGTTTACACTCCCGCAGCCCCTACCACCACGTCCTCAGTCCCCACTGAGCTCACCACCTTCATGTGCACGCCCACAGCCCCCCTAGCTCTGGCTTTCGGCGCCTAGGAAGGCTCCCATATGACTCGCTTCATTCGGCATCGAAATTAGCAACAAGGTGTCCAAAACCCCAGCGCGTATTTTACCGCCTCCCAAACTTTCATACCGCAACAAACCAGTAACCGCGATGAATGGTGCCTGGAACATCGTCGACATCAAGTTCCTGCGTGGAGCCAAGGTCGCGTCTTACTGTGGGGGCTATGCGTTACGGACGATTCAGGTCTCCAAGCGAGGTCCGCCGCCCTCTCTAGATTATATCATTGGAATTGCAGGTCTCTACCCAACTACTGTTCGGCGAGGCGAATAGAGACTGCGATGCGATCAATTGAAGGTCTAGTATTGACTCCTCTGCGCTCTTTCACTTCTAATCGACGTTTTTCTTAGTCCAGTGTTCACATCCAACTTAATTCATTGTTCCATGCTCTCATACCCACCATCACAATCGCACGCTCTCAATGATTCCAGTACCATACCCTCCGCTCGCTTTCACTAGATCACCTCATTACAGTGCTAGCTATCAGTCTCGCAGAACGCCTGTACTCCGTAAATAGAATTTGTGTCGCATTTCATCTTTTCGTGAACGCTTAATAGAGTTGAAAAACCTGCTCTCAGAGTGATCAAATCGGCTTTGAGAGCAATGTACCTTAGCCTAAAAAAGTGGCAAGGCGCTCTGGCTGTTCTGGAAAGCGCCGAGAGCGGCCAAAGCAGAATCTGCCGAAAACCTGAGCCTATGATACTAGCTGGGTACCATGAGATGCTACGCTAGTCTCCAATGATCCATATCCCTGGCGAAACTGCGGGTTTGGTCGACGACTCGACGATGGTAGGTGACAATCACGGAAGTTACCGATATTTGTCCCCAACTCTCGCGTTGGACGGTAACTGCACGCAATGGCGGCTACACGCCCTCGTCCAATTTCAATCCCAGTTCACACTCTCACACACGACGACCGCGCTCTCGTACACGCACACAACGCTCCTCCGCCCCTCTCACACACTCAACCCAGAGGCACTTCCTCTTCACCCGTTTCTGTCCACTCAAACTCTTCCCCCGTCTCTCATCCACCTATTTCTCGTTCTCAATCACTGGAACCTCTTCCCGATCTCGTTGACGGGGAAGATGAACTTACCTCTAAACCCGTCTCAACCAAACCTACATCCACAGCCAAACCCCGCTCTCGAGCCACCGCCAACGTCTCATCATCCACTCCTACCACCACAACCACCACAACTACAACCGCTACCACGACGCAACCCGCTCCCACTAAACCCACCTCACGCAAACCCTCTCGATCACCATCACCCCCACCTCCCCCTCAACCACCCCAACTCCAAACAATCCGATTAGAAATAAACCTCGGCGGTCCAGACAACTACGAAGTCGACATTTCCGCACTCGCAAAAGCGACTGGACAACGTCCCTCAACACCCCTTGGCAAACCCTCCTCTTCTTCCAAAGGCGTCGTCGACGACGACGATAGTAGTGGAGATGAATCTGGCGGGGACGTCCCCAAGGAGGGTTCTTCTTCTTCCAAAGACAAGGATAAAGATAAGGAAAAAGATAAAGATAAAGATAAAGGTGGGAAGACGAATTCCGGTAAGGAGGGTACTAAAGATGGAAAGGAAGGA
Organism: Amanita rubescens; assembly: GCA_015039365.1. Lineage (NCBI taxonomy): Eukaryota > Fungi > Basidiomycota > Agaricomycetes > Agaricales > Amanitaceae > Amanita > Amanita rubescens. The sequence goes on from WION01000684.1 coordinate 10,649, forward strand.
AAGGAGGGTACTAGTAAAGACGGAGGAGAACCGGACGGCATCGGCGAAGGGGGGACAAAGAAGAAAAAGAAAAAGAAACACGCGGCGTCAGAGTATTACGATACTTCTGATCCTTTTATCGACGATTCTGAATTGGCGATTGATGAGCGGACTTGGTTTGCTCAGACGAAACAACAAGGGTTTTATGTCTCGAGTGGGGAGGTGGCTTTGTTGAAGGATAATAAAGGTCCTGGGGCGGGTGGTGGTGGTCTTGGTGGTCTTGGTGATAAGTGAGTTGTTTGCAGTTCAAGTTGACAAGTCTTGACCGCCATTAGGAGTAAGAAGCCAAAGTCGAAAAAAGCACCGGCGAGTAGTGTGAGTGCGAAAGGGAAAGACAGTGGTGGTGGTACGGAGAGCGCGGGGGGTGCTACTGGAACTCGCGACGAAGACAAGTTTAATGATGATGATGAAAGAGGAGGGGATGGGTCAGGTTCAGCGGGAGGAACGAGAGACGGTGAAATGGAAGACACTTCTGAAGTCGGTCAGAAACGAAAGCGGTATATCACCGTTGTCGATCAGGCCGGTAAGAAACGCAAAGTTGTCGACATCGTGAGTGGTCGTTTCTTCTTTTCTTCTTCCTTACACGCGCATATATATAGAATTCGTTCCATCCTGATGTTCAAGCTGAGATTGAAGTACTCAAAGAAGCTATAAGTAAAGGTGCCGTGTGCCCTTTTTTTTTTGTTTCACGACGCCAACTCACGCCCTACGACAGAAAGCTGGGGTCAAAAAGGAAAATTCCCTCCCACAATCAAACCTTTCTTGGGCAAACTCGCCATCCTGGCGATCAGATTAGGCGAATACGATGATCACTTTTTCACTCTAATGCCCACGTTGTTTCCTTATAACAAGTTTACGATGAGTGTGCGTCAATTTCTTTCTCTTCAGAGGGAAAACCTTGACACGGAACGCATATATTAGAAACTTATCAAGCGAACGGTATTCCAAGACCACGTTCAGTTTTTAACTGAACGACAAGAAGTGCTTCTCAAAGAGCTTGCGGAGCAAGCCAAAGCAGGGTTCTCGAAAGCGGAGGAAGAGTGGGAGAAGAGTGTCCAAGCCTGGGGTAAGCATGGGTTTCACGTATCTCTTCCAAGTTGTTGAACCTGCGTTATTTTTAGATAAGAGGCAGGAAAAGGCTAGGTTGGAAGCGGCTGCTGCCGGTGGTGGTGGTGGTGGTGGAGGCGAGCAAGGGATGGCAGACTCGACGGCTCCTACGAGGCATCCGACCGAGGAAATGGAAGTGGATGGTGGGGATACCTCTCGCGATCGCGATAGGGATAGGGACAAAGAGAGGGAGGACGGGGCTCCTCTCTCTACTGCTGCTCCCCCAACCTCAACTGGGCCTGCCGGAAAAGATCCCCACCCGCCTGGAAAGAAGTATCGTCTGACGGAATCGATGAAGGCGATCGTATGGGAGCTCGTCATGTTAAGTAACGAGTGTTGTCGATTGGAAAATGAGAAAAAGTAGGTGGAAGGTGGTTTTTTTCGTTCCGTTCTATGAACTCATTTGTGTTGGTGGATAGTGCTTTGGAAGGATCGGTTATTCAAGTGAGCGAGCAGGGGTCGAGAAAAGTCCTTTATCAAAAGATTGTTGCGGCATTTCCGGAGGGGTGGATGTCTTCTGGTCAGATTTCGAGAGATGGTGGGTGTCGGTGGTTGGTTGTTAACCCCCTTTGTTTGCTAATGTGCGTTTTAGTGAGTTCGATGAAGAAGAAATTTGAAAAGGAAGCGATGGAGAACGAGGCATAGGGTTGCCTTTTGCCTTGCGCTGTTATTTTATTCGTTACTTACTTTAGTTGCATGTAAACTGTGTCATAACCTATATCTTAGTACAACCTTAAAATCACATGCAGGCCTCTAGGACAGAATGACATCCAACGTGTAGTTCCATGTCGAACGTGGCAAGTTTTACAATACCGATCTCTTCCAACTTTCTTAAACCCTTCACCCGGCGACGCAATTTTTCAAAAAACACATCAGTTTTTTCTGGTTTGCGAATATTCAATATAATCTTGATCAATGTCAGATTTGGAAACATGCTCCGGAATTTATCGAGGCAATTTGGGGACTCGAAGAATCCCAAATCGCACATGCAGAGATGATCGTCTATCGATGGTGTGTCCCATAGAGTAAACTTGAATTTCAACTCCTCTAGAAGATTTGGCGAGGGAAGAGCCGACAACATCTTCCACATGGCCGAAACGAGTAAGGGTACATCCATTCGGAACCCGCAAAAACCGATAAATAGCGACCGAAGGTTGATGAGTTGCACAACTTGGTTTGGCTCCAAATATTTCATTGATTCACGGGCATCTGTCAGAATTTACTAAGGTATCGTATTTGGCACACAACAGGAAGCTTACCGAGCGGCGTAAAACCATATGGCCCAGCAAAGGCGACAACAAGCTGCTTGACGCCATGACCGATGTGTTCTAAAAATCGCCAGGTCAAGGGATTGTCAGCCGGGGAACTAAGGCTTCGTATATGGAAGGTATGAACAGTAACATCAAGACCGGGGTTAGCCAATGGATCAAGTACATCTTTAAGACACGCGAGGGAGATGTTGTCGAGTATTCTGAAGTGGAGGGGACGACGAAATATGGATAGGTGACTCCGCGAGAGGTCCGAATCTTCCATTTTAAGGGTCAGCCCCCGGAAAGCAAGCGTCTTCAGAGTGGGTGAAAGCCGGCCGAATAACATCACCATATCTCCCGTCTTTTCCATGTCCACGCCTTCCAACTGCAAATTGTGTATCTCCAATTTGGAGATAACATCTAGGACGGAGCACGGTACTCGTCTCCATCCATAATTGGAGGGCGAATGTAAGAATATGCTTAGTGTCTTGACATTACAGAGGTTTGACGCAACCGTTTTAGGGTCTCTCGCATTGCCATAGGTGTAATCCAGAAGGAACAAGTCTTGGAGGTGAATCTGCTGGACAGCTGATGTAAAGCTGGTCCAAGGCGCACCAGCGAGGTCCAAAAACCGGTCAAAATCCTCGTCTAACATGAACCCAAGGGTGGAAAAAAGACGACGCCGGGTTTTGACAAGGGCCCGTTTAGAGACTAGGCCGAAGGAAAATAACGCCGATGTCTCGTCGAGTTGATCGATGAATTCGTCGAGAAGCTCTAGGGGAAACGTGAAGTCGCTAGCTGGGTTCATGTTGGCTGGCCGCAGATCGAGGAGTGTGATCAATCGGTGCGTTACTAAAGTAATCCTAAAATGGAAATTGGCTTTCCCATCAGCGCTCCGTCACACGACAAGATTCAAAAAGGAGGTGAGCGGGCATCAGACGGAGAATGGTAATGGGCCAAGATACGTAGCCTTGCCAATTTGTGAGCAAATGCTTGCAAGACACCTCAGTTCCGCAACAATATTTTCACATAACGTCTGCTGCTGGTCAATTCCGGGTCTCTATCGAATTGTTTGTACATCCAGCAACCTGTTTTCTGAGCGTTTCCAAGCCCGTTTTTGCTAATGTCCTTCTCACGTTTTAGTGAGATCAATGAAGAAGAAATTTGAAAAGGAGGCAATGGAGAACGAGGCATAGGGGTTGCCTTTTACTTTGCGCTGTTATTTTATTCGTTACTTTTTAGTTGCATATAAACTGCGTCATAACCCAATCTATACCTTAGTACAAACCTGCAATCACATACAGGTCTCTAGGACAGAATGACATGCGACGTGTCCTTCCATATGGAACACGGTAAGTTTTACAATACCGATCTCTTCCAACTCTCTCAAACCCTTCACCCGGCGACGCAATGTTTCAAAAAACATATCAGTTTTTTCTGGTTTGCGATTATTCAATATAATCTTGATCAATGTCAGATTTGGGAACATGCTCCGAAATTTATCGAGGCAATTTGGAGACTCGAAAAATTCCAACTCGGACATGCAGCAATGATCGTCTACCAATGGTTCGTCAAATAGAGTAAACTTGAATTTCAACTCCTCGAGAAGATGTGGCGAGGGAAGAGCGGACAGCATCTTCCACATAGCCGATACGAGTAAGGGTATATGCATTTGGACCCCGCAAAAACCGATAAATAGCGACCGAAGGTTGATGAGTTGCACAACTTGGGTTGGCTCCAAATATTTCATTGATTCATCTGTCAGAATTGACTTGCTAAGGTGTCGTATTTAGCGCATAAGAGGAAGCTTACCCGGTGACGCAATACGAGAAGGCAAAGTAAAGGAGATGACAAGCTGCACGACGCCATGACCGATGTGTTCTAAAAATCGCCAGGTCAAGGCATTGTCGCCCAGGAAAATGGATTCCCGTATGTGGAAAGTATGGACAGTAACGTCAAGGCCGGGGTTAGCTGTTGGATCAAGTACATCTTTAAGAAACGTGGTGAGGGAGAGGTTGTCGAGTATTCTGAAGTGGAGGGGACGACGAAATATGGATAGATGACGCAAGGGGTGCAAATCTTCTACTGCATATGCCCGCACCGCCCGAAAAGCCAGAATTTTCAGAGTGGGCGAAAGTCTGCTGAATAATATCACCATCTCTTCCGTCGTCGTCATGCCCACGCCGTCCAACTGCAAATCGTGTATCTTCAATTCACAAACAATATCTAGGATGGAGCGCGGCAGTGTTCCCCCTCCAAAATGACAGAGATGTACGAATATGCTTAGTGTCTTGACATTACAGAGGTTTGATGCAACTGTTTTAGTGTCTCTCGCATTGCCATAGTCGTAATACCGAAGGAACAAGTCTTGGAGGTGGATCTCCCGGACAGCTGATTTAAAGCTGGTCCACGGCGCACCAGCTAGGTCCAAAAACCGGTCAAAATCCTCGTCTAACGTGAACTCGAGGGTGGAAAAAAGACGACGCCGGGTTTTGAGAAGGGCTCGCTTAGATACGAGGCCACAGGAAAGTAATGTCGATGTCTCGTCAAGTTGATCGATTAATTCATCGAGAAGCTCAGGGGGGAACATGAAGTCGCTAGCTGCGTGCATGTTGGCTGGCTACAGGTTGAGCGTAAGTAAATTGCATGCCGAAGACAAGCCGTAAGTAAATATATGTAAATAGAACGTCATGCCCTTTGACTCACGCCGGCCTTTGATGGTAAAACTTACCTCGACATTTCCGTATGAGAAATCATGACGATTGGACGGAGGAGAGACCGAGCTGTTAACCAGACGACGGGAATCTGACGGGGTACATGCGAGTGCACTGTGCAGCGTTGGTTATCACCCGAGTCCGCGGTTGAACGACTCGGACGGCGGACGCAAACGGCAGCTACGAGGAAGCGGCGCGCCTAGTAGGATAGCAACATGATGCATCATGGCAACGGCGCGGGGAGCGATCTGATAGTTGCGGAAACGTAAGCTCGGATCAGCTCCGGCTCCGAGCCTGACACAATCTATCGTCGCGTTGTGAATCTGATGTTTGCAACATGATCTCGTTCCAGGTGTTGTCGCTCCAGCTGATATAAAACACTGCCGGGTGTTGCTGATGAATCTCCAGGCTGGTTCCTCCACATCTTCCCAACGCTGAGCGTTCCTCAAGGCCTCATATTCGATCTATAATGCGCCTTACATTCATCGCTCTTGCATTCTTCTTCATCAACGTCCTCGCGACGCCAATCAACCCATCACGTGGCAATGCCGTGGCATTGAGAGTATGTTGTTGGATAAATCGTCTCTGAATATTCTGAACTGTTTGCATTATCAGAGACGATCTCCAAACGAACGTGATACACCTGGCAAGGTCGCTGCTCCCAAAGCCCGTACCTCCACTCCAAAAGGGGGAAATGACTCTACAATGAAGAAAGCAGCGGCCAAGTGCAAGCGTGCGACGCCTAACGAGCTCATCGAGGCCCTGAGAATATTTGACGGACAAAATCCACTCCTTTCTGAGGCGGGCTGCAGCGTCTATCGCCTGAAAGAGAAAGTTGACAACGAGAATGTGATCGTGAAGGTGATCCTGAATGGAATGAGGTCGAAAAAGACGATCGTAGACGAAGCGTGGGCTCTTCATAACGTCGAGCAGTTGCTCGGCTGGGCCCACACGCCCAACGGAAGGTTATACTATCTCTTTATAAAAGATATGGGCGTTCCGTTGTCGCCGCAGATGCCGTTCGCAAAGGATCCCCAGCAGCTCCGAGAACTCCAGCTCAAAGCCGAAAAAGTCTACCACTCACAATACCATTTAGAACACGAGTAAGAGTGCTACTATTCAGTTGGAACTAATGACATACAGTTGATTATAGCGACCATAACGAAAGCCCGGCCAACTGGGTGTTCAGGCAAGAAGCTGGCGGCGAATGGCGAGCAGAACTGATCGACTGGGAGTTCTTCAAGAGAGAAAGCGGCCATAAAGATTACAAAGATCCGCCGGCACCGTTTATAATAGATCCGGACTGCGTTTTTGTGCCTCCGAAGATGGAGAGGTATCTCGGGACTAAGTAGTTTCATAGCTGTCGATTTACTTACGACTTTGGCTTTTTTAACCGGTACAAGTCCATCGAGTATTTCAAGTTCGCCTTTGACTAGCAGCTCAATATCTACCACCACTCGTAATAATCAGCACTAAACAAAGTAGGAAAACGCGTTTATATCGATTTAGTCAAGCTCGGCTCAGCTCGGTTCTGAGCCCGTTGCCCGTATCATCGCGTTGTGATGTCCAACATGATCTCGCTCCCAGCCGATATAAAACAGTATAAAACACTGCCAAGTGTTGCTGATGAATCCCCAGGCTGGTTCCTCCACATCTTCTCAACGCTGGGCGTTCCTCGTATTCGATCTACAATGCACCTTACATCCATCGCTCTTGCATTCCTCTTCCTTATCAACGTCCTCGCGACGCCAATCAACCTCTCGCATGGCAATGCCGTGGCATTGAGAGTATGTTGTTGGATAAATCGTCTCTGAATATTCTGAACTGTTTGCATTATCAGAGACGATCTCCAAACGAACATGATACGCCTGGAAAGGTCGCTGCTCCCAAAGCCCATACCTCCACTCAAAAAGGGGGAAATCACTCTACAATGGAGAAAGCAGCGGTCAAGTGCAAGCGTGCGACGCCTAACGAGCTCATCGAGGCCCTGAGGATATTTGACGGACAAAATCCACTCCTTTCGGAGCCGGACTGCAGCGTCTATCGCCTGAAAGAGAAAGTTGACAACGAGAATGTGATCGTGAAGGTGATCCAGAATGGAATGAGGTTGAAAAAGATGATCGTAGACGAAGCGTGGGCTCTTCATAACGTCGAGCAGTTGCTCGGCTGGGCCCACACGCCCAACGGAAGGTTATACTATCTCTTTATAAAAGATATGGGCGTTCCGTTGTCGCCGCAGATGCCGTTCGCAAAGGATCCCCAGCAGCTCCGAGAACTCCAGCTCAAAGCCGAAAAAGTCTACCGCTCACAATACCATTTAGACCACGAGTAAGAGTGCTACTATTCAGTTGCAACTTATGACATACAGTTGATTATAGTGACCATGACGTTGAAATCCCGCAAAACTGGGTGTTCAGGCAAGAAGCTGGCGGCGAATGGCGAGCAGAACTGATCGACTGGGAGTTCTTCACGAGAGAAAGCGACTATAACGGTTACAAAGATCCGCCGGCACCGTTTATAATAGATCCGGACTGCGTTTTTGTGCCTCCGAAGATGAAGAAGTTTCTCGGGTATCTCAAGAGACGGGACTAAGTAGTTTCATAGCTGTCGATTTACTTGTGACATTGGCTTTTTTAACCGGTATAAATCCATCGAGCGTTTCGAGTTCGCCTTTGACTAACAGCTCAATATCTACCACCAGTGACCACTCGTAGTACGCATAATAATCAGTACTAAACAAAGTGTTGGCACCAGGAAAACGCGTTCATATCAATTTAGTCGTGGTAGAATAAGCTCGGCTCAGCTCGGTTCCGAGCCCGTAACATCGCGTTGTGATGTCCAACATGATCTCGCTCCAGCCGATATAAAACAGTATAAAACACTGCCAAGTGTTGCTATGAATCCCCAGGCTGGTTCCTCCACATCTTCTCAACGCTGGGCGTTCCTCGTATTTGATCTACAATGCGCCTTACATCCATCGCTCTTGCATTCCTCTTCCTTATCAACGTCCTCGCGACGCCAATCAACCTCCCGCATGGCAATGCCGTGGGATTGAGAGTATGTTGTTGGATAAATTGTCTCCGAATATTCTGAACTGTTTGTATTATCAGAGACGATCTCCAAACGAACATGATACACCTGGCAAGGTCGCTGCTCCCAAGACCCGTACTACTACCTCACTCCAAAAGGGGGGAAATGGCTCTACAACGGAGAAAGCAGCGGCCAAGTGCAAGCGTGCGACGCCTAACGAGCTCCTCGAGGCCGTGAGGAAAGGTAAAGTTGGCAGCAAACTCCAGGAAAGCAAGGCCTCCAGCGTCTACCACCTGACTACGAGAGTTGACAATGAGGATGTAATCCTGAAGGTGGTCCGTGGAACGGGCATAGAAAGGATGAAGGCAGGTGAAGCATGGGCTCTTGAAAACGTCCAGCAGTTGCTCGGCTGGGGATACACGCCCAACGAAAAATTGTTCTATCTCTTTATGAAAAATATGGGCGTTCCATTATCGCAGACTGGGGCGACGTTCGCAAATGATCACCAGCAGGTCGAGAAACTACAGCGCGAAGCGGAAAAAACCTACTTGTCACGCTACCATTTAGAACACGAGTAAGAGTGTTACTATTCAGTTGGAACTAATGACATACAGTTGATTGTAGCGACCATGACGAAAGCCCGAGAAACTGGGCGTTCAGGAAAGTTGGCGGCGAATGGCGAGCAGAACTGGTAGACTGGGAGTTCTTCAAGCTGGAAAGCGGCTATAAAGGTTACAAAGATCCGCCAGCACCGTTTGAAATAGATCCGGCATGCGGCTATTTTGTGCCTCCGATGATGGAGAGATACATATATTAGAGTAGGGCAGTAGAAAGTAGTAAAATGAGGCGTCGGAATGAATTGGGCGCCTTAATGTGGAAAAGCCGTACACTCAAAACTGGCGACCGCCTCGCATATTCCAACAGATTTGTCTGCTAGGACCTTGAAAATATGTAGCGCTCCAATGGGACCTGCACTGGTTAATCTTGGCTGTAAGGGATACGAACTGTGCGCGCGTTGATGCTACTACTCACGGTGCTTTCATCACGAATTTGTAGTGATGGTAACAACTCTTGCTCGGCTGATCACCGTCCAACTCGTGTCGGCGTGAGTGGCCAGTTAGTCTCCCGTAGTCAGACCAATAAATTCGGTCTTTTTTGACGTGATGCACGACGACACTCATATATGGTCTGATAGCAATGGACGGTCTCTAACCGGTGTTCCCTTTTTTCGCACGCCTGTTTCCAAATCGGGCTTATCTATAGTCACGTGTAAGCGCGTCCCTCGCTTAGATTGTTGAATGCTCGACGCGCTGGCACCATTGAGGATGGATCTGTCGTGTCCTGTACCTTTGACGCCTCTGCGACCACCCGTTTTGGCCAATGCGAACCTCAACGGACCATGTATACAGCCATACCAATCCCCTTCGGCTTCTACCCGCAAGAGAAAGGGGATCAAAGGGTAGATTCATGATCTTCAGTATTGACCGGCAGAGGGCAAATCCCTCGGGTGTGCTAAAGCGAAAGGCTTCGCTCGCCATATCAGGGTGGCGCGACGGCGCGTCGGCGGCGCGTCAAATTAGCGTGTTAGGTAAGCAATGCTCAGTACATGTGACCTTATCTATGATTTGTAAGCTACTCAGTGTGGGAAATTATCGAACACCGGTTCGAGCCTGCCATAACAAACAGACTAGTGGCCAGTGGGGTTACGAAGGTTTGAAAGAGGCAGCAGCCAGCGTAGTGTCCAGTCGAGCTAGCTAGAGCTGACCTGAGAGTAAGCTCGTGTTAGAAAATTTTCGTAATGTACCGAAATTACAGTCACCTCTTGATCACAATCGCCTCAAGCTCCGGATCAGCTCGGTTCCGAGCTCGTTGCCCGTATCGTCGCGTTGTGATGTCCAACATTATCATAATCTCACTCCAGCCGATATAAAACACTGCCAAGTGTTGCTGATGAATCCCCAGGCTGGTTCCTCCACATCTTCTCAACGCTGGGTGTTCCTCATATTCGATCTACAATGCGCCTTACATCCATCGCTCTTGCATTCCTCTTCCTTATCAACGTCCTCGCGACGCCAATCAACCCCTTACGTGGCAACGTCGTGGCATTGAGAGTATGTTGTTGGATAAATCATCCCCGAATATTCTGAACTGCTTTCATCATCAGAGGCGATCTCCGAACGAACATGATACACCTGGCAAGGTCGCTACTCCCAAGACCCGTACTACTACCTCACTCCAAAAGGGTGGAAATGGCTCTACAATGGAGACCAAGTGCAAGCGTGCGACACCTAACGAGCTCATCAAGGCCCTGAGTACAGCTGACACCGAACGTCAGTTCCCCACAGACAAGGACTGCATCGTCTACCCTCTGACCACGAAAGTTGACAATGAGAATGTGATCCTGAAAGTGATCCACAATGGAATGGGGGAGGAAGAGGAGATCAAAGATGAAGCATGGGCTCTTGAGAACGTGAAGCAGTTGCTCGGCTGGGCACACACGCCCGACAAAAAGTTGTACTATCTCTTTATGAAAAATATGGGTGTTCCATTATCGCAGACGACGTTCGCAAATGATTACCGGCAGGTCCGGAAACTCCAGCGCAAAGCGGAAGAATTCTACCTCTCACACTACCATTTACGGCACGAGTAAGAGTGTTGCTATTCAGTTGGAACCAATCACTTTACACAATTGATTATAGCGACCATGGCAAAGACACGAAGAACTGGGTGTACAGGAAAGCTGGCGGCGAGTGGCGAGCAGAACTGATCGACTGGGAGTGCTTCACCAGAGAAGACGGCTATGAAGGTTATAAAAATCCGCCAGAACCGTTTGAGATAGATCCGAATTGCGGTTATTTTGTGCCAGAGAAATACCTACGTTACATAAGGCAGTAGAAAGTAGTAAAATTAAGGGTCGGAGGGCACCCTAAATATGGAAAAGCCATCGCATGTTCGAACAGATCTGCCCGCCACTGGGACCTTGAAATATCCGTAGTGCTCAATGGAACCTGCACTGGCAGTTTAGGATACAATTCACTGTGCATTGGTGCTACTGGTATCGGACCTCGGTGGCTGTGCTGCTTCGACATTCGCTCAGAATGCGGAGATGTGTAATCTTATGTTGTTCGGGGGCCATCAACCCTGTCAACGGCAGTGTTCCAAATTTAGCTGGACAGCAGGCATGATCGGAATGATATTAGTTCCGCGTTCCTTTGGATTCACCATCTACACTCATGCCATTTTGCAACGGCTACATGCTATACATACTCTATCGCACTATTTCACTGTGCGCAGGCCAAGCTGTGGTACGTACGTTGTCCTTTGTTCAAACTTCAATTCACCAAAATGATCGATGAGCACATCGCTTCCGAACGTCCAAGTTACGGCAGACTTTGATTAGGTTTTCATGTCATTCTTGACACGCAGCACATAGTATAAAAGGCTCTTTTGATGAATGTGACATTCGTGCCCCACACCTCCCCTTCTCCAACATGCGGCGACAGCTCTCAAAGGTAAAGCAAAGTACGTCCTTCAAATCTGGTTTTTTTGATTATTGGGCTCAACGTATCAAGTCATCGAAAGAATCAAAGGTTTCTTGCTTCCAACGTCCACCGAACAATTCAAAGAAATCGAGGTGTGTATCGTCGATAACGGTCAAGCACTTGTTAACGTTGTTAAATAAGGGGGACATAAAGCGGTGTTATGAGCATGATATTGAAACTTTGAGGAGGGATCGAAACACGTTGAAATACCTGGTGATTTCTTCCGCCCTCCGCTTTCTTACCTTTCTAACTTTGGAATTAGGTGCTGGCGTCACGTAACAAGCGGACGGAAATGCTGGATGAGCTGCGCAGCACACTGCCGGACCTCGCTATCAGGGAAAAGTATGGTACAGAGATCGCTGGCCCGGTTCGTAGTTCCCGCCAAGCTGTCCTCCGCGATGTGTTTAAATCAGGTTCTAGAGCGTATCGGAGAACTTACTGAACGAAAAAGTGCCACGTCTTTCGACGCTTCAGCCCGACATGGATCCTCTCACTGCTGATCAAGAAGATCTGTTGAAAGCGTATTTGGAGCACGTCAAGACGACTCGTTTATTGAGAGAACATGTACGGTTCACGTCGCTTTCAATGTTGCTGTCCTATTGATATTCCTTCAATGAAGCTTCGCGATATCGATGGGGATCTGGAGGAATTCAAGTATACGGTCGACACCCAAGCCGTCGCAGAGCTCACCAATTATCGTGGACTTCATGATTGGGGAGAGGTGCGATATATCGGTATTCGCAGCCCTTTTGTTTGACACGTTTGACCAGGCAATGCGGCAATTCACGGGCAACTATGCAACAGGTCTGGGAACACTTTCCATCGCAGGTGCTGGCTTGGTATATTCCACGATATTTAGGTACGCGCGTGTCTTTTTGTTGGGTTTATGGTGCTAATCATATTCCCAGCGGAAATGGAGAGGTGTCCCTCATGACTCTCACATTTCCACTCTTCACAGTCGGATTTCTGATTCCAGGCTTTGTGTATATTGGGATAGGCTGGGCCGCAAGTGTTCCCAAGGGAATGACTTTTGCAAGCCAGAGGTTCTGGACCTACGCCACATTGTAGGTGTCCCGCTAAACCCAACCTTTAACGATGGTAATATTGAATATAATGCCAGTCTTGCCCTTTTCATTGCAACAGTAATGGTCGTCGGTGCCATCGTCATCGTAAACATAACCATTTTCCAACTCCGTTTGCACGAAGGTGCTTTCACTGTCGTCGAAACTGCTGGTATCATCTCCCTTGCTTTCTCCGGTTCCGTCATCGCCGTGGCGTTCATGGCTTTCTTCATCGGTCTCTTCTCTCACAAAATGAGGACTTCGGTTCGGGACCATTTGAAAAAAATCACCAGCAAGGAGCGCGAGGCGTTGAATACATATGAGCATGTATAAATGTTCATGTTTTGGATATTTACGACACATCACGAGTATCATGCCTGTTGTTAATTCGTCTTCTGTACCATCAATGTCATGTTGTAAGCGGAGATCACGAGTTGAGGCGGAGAAAGTCGGAACAACCACGAGTGCTGAAAACATACGCAGCACAGTCGTCTTTGCGCATCTCAAGCATCCTTCCAAGCCCTCCCCGACAGCGAGGCCAAATGTAGATGACAAGTGCGCACGGACCACGGTTCAAAGACTAGATTCTCACGTTTACTTTTATTCCAAACTCTCCCTAACCTCGTTCTGAGTCTGAGCGGAAACTGAATCGGAGTGAGCATCTTTTCTTTTCTTCTTCCTCCTAACGTTCTAGCTTTGAGAACTATACTGACCATGCATACGATGTTCCCTCTGGCTGCCGCGCAGAAAATTTCCCATTTTTTACAGTAATCCCCGGCCCACGCAATTTGACCTGAAATGTCGTCAGATGAGCAGTCCAATACGAGTCAGGCCGAGTCTGCTGCACAAGATCACTCATATCCACCATCCGTGGTTAATTTTTCTCCCCAACTACTTGGTGGGGCTACACACGTCACAGTTCCCCCGATCGGCGCCTACCCGCCACATTTCTTTGCCTATGCACATCCCCAAGATGGAAA
>WION01000685.1:0-24367 GCA_015039365.1 Amanita rubescens
CCATGCTTTCAATGGTGCTAACTTGAACCACCCGGATAGGTCATTGCTCTATTCTTTCGTCAGTAAAAAGGCGTCCCGCTCATACCGCGAATCATATCCACCGTCTACCATCCCGAGCATATAGTCAGCCATTCTAAACCCTAAACCCTTGAGCGATTGCATAAATTTGATGGAACTCTATAGGATGGAAACAAGAAAAACTATCCACTTCTTCTCGGTCTCATCCAATATATGCCAGACTAGTCTAACAACAATTCATTAGCATCCTCACAAATCATATTTTGCCAACGCCGGACGAGAGCTTGAATTCCAAGACTACCATCTGAATAACTTTGTAACGCATAAAAATGACACATTCTCAGTTGACACAAATACAGGTAAGGTCAGCTTTAGTTTGTGCGTCTGTGAATTGACGTTCCACAGGGATAAACAACGACGGAAGCGGCCAGTCAATGTCGCTTCGGCCTTAACATACTACTTATTTAGCAAACCATTTGATTGTCGCCCGCAGAAGGTATTACAAGTATCTTCTGTTTGTGTGGACTGGATAATTGTAAATTCTTCCTTCAGTAAGAATTCTAGTTTTGAAGCATTATTGAATATTGAATCCCGATCGGCGATGGCCGCTTTTATTAACTTGTTTGCCGATGGACCGGCACCACCGGCACACTGTTTGCCAGTCACGATGGCCTTAACGGTACGCTCAGTGGCGTCGCCTTTTAACAGTCGCCACCATCATGACAGACATCGACGTTGATCCTACTTATTCTAAGCCTACCAAACTCTTTCTTTGGAGCTGGAGGGCATAAGCGATGATAAACTTGATCAAGAACTCGCGGAACGGCTGGGATCCACGTCTAGTCCAGATACAGTCCTAGCAGAAATTGCCAGCCAGCTACCTGATAAGCTGGAATTTAAACCAGGCATCCTTGAGGAAGGACCGACTTACAACAGCCTGCTCCCATTAATCGCTGAAGCCACAGCGACGAAGAACTTCCGTAAATTACGTCGACTAGGTACGTATGTCATACTGGAGTCACAACAACTTCAGTGAAGCTAAATCGTCATTAAGGATTATTGCGGAGAAGCGGCTTGCAATCTATAGAAGTAGGCGAGGAAGACATCCTCGTGAAAAAGCTCGAGGCCGTCAGCCTTGGTACACCCACAGACGGTACTGGACTCCAATTTGTCGAGTTGGAAGGTATAGACGACGCGAAACTTGACCAGATTACAGTGAAGGAATTACATGATCTCACCTTCGACGGCATGGGCGCACGGCCACTTGTTAGACTCGTTCTATTACAAGTGGCGGCCGATTTGCCTCAGCATTTGATATTCCGTGGATCATTAATCCCGAAAGATGAAACGCTATTTGGAGAATTACATTTATGGGTTCAGGCGGCTGTCATAACCGGGCGATATCACCGAATACGTCGGCTAAGTAAATCGTTCAATGGATTTACCTTCTCCTTATTTTAAGTTAAATCCTTGTCAAGGTTTTTTGCAAAAGCGGTTTCTTCACACAAGCGACATGCCATCTAATTATAATTATCCTCTTTTACGTACGTGAATCCCAAGTTCCTTGACTGCCGTCATTATTAACAACATCATCGCGCAGCCGACGTCCAGAATGCGTGGGAGACTCGCTATCAGGGTAGCCACCCACAGTTATTGTTCAACAATATATGCAACATGAAAAATCATCAACATCAGTACAGTAATCAAGTTGCTGTGATACAGGGCTCAGGAACGGGGAAATCGCGAATGGTAGATGAACTTGCAAAGTTGGTTTTTACTATACCTTTCAATTTAGGGTTTACAAGGGACCACAAGTTAAGATTCCACCCATTCTTGTTGGACGCTGACTTTAATCGACCTGCAGAGGGAGCCTTTCCTGCACCGGACCGCGGAATCCGTGATCATCTGCTCAGTGTGCCTAGCAAGGCCGATTTTGATGCTAAAATGCACTATATAAAGTTTCTCGGTGCTATATTCCAAGTAATTAACGCTGAACTTGAAAAAAACATCGATATCGGTGGAAGCTATAGATATGACCGGAATAGCCTTGCGAGGTGGTGGTATAACCATTTAACTAAGGCACGAACTCGCATCTACTCCCAAATTATTACAGAAGCCCGGAAAACAGTACGTGCACGGCAAAATTGATCTGTAGATACAGAAACTGAGGAGCAAACAGAAACATGTCGGCCACGTCTCATATTCACTCCCAATAGAACAATACCAGAAGCATACGAAACCGCTTCTTGAAAGATTTCGGAAAAAAGTGAAGAGCATAATAGGTGAAGAGAAAGTTGTGGAAGTAATCATCTACTTCGACGAAGCTCATACATTATTAACGGAGAAACCCGAGGACGAAGCAAAAGGACCAGGATCGAGTTCTTATGCCAACTTATGCTGGGCGGCGACGTTCTGCTACGACTCTCCCGTCTTTTTTATTTTTCTGTCCACGAATTCCAGTTTGCCCCATTTTGCTGTGGTCAAAGCAAAGTCTACATCAGAACCAATCTCCATCTGTAAGGCTGGCTTGAATACTCCCATAAACGAGATGCCATTTGATTGTCATCCTCAAAAAGTACGTAAGGGAAAGCTTTCTATGGACGAAACGGCGTCTATTCCCTTCATGGCAAGGTTTGGCAGACCGTTGTAAGTTATCTTCATTCTTCATTCTATCAAACTACCATCGCAGTGACACTCCTGAGAAGGTTTTGGACAATCCTTGAGTCATCCGCAGATGGTGGCGACATAAGCAAATGCAAATTGGACGCCATCATGGAACTTGCAAAGGGGAAACTTCTTCATTCCCCTTCAACAGCACAGCTTAGTGAAGCCGCCGAATTGGCAGCTATTGACAACGTTATCACACTCAACTATGAACCACTTCGAATCTGGAGCCATGCTATTCAAGATCCATTGGTTGCGAGTCATGGACGTATTGTCTTTGCAATCCCGAAACATGGGGAATACATGCGTACCGGGTATCCTTCGGAGCCACTCTTGGCCGAAGCGGCTAATCGACTACTTTATGAACGGGAAACTACCTCTCCCTCTTTTTGCATCGACACCCTTTCCAAATGCGATGAAAATGGCATGTTATCAAAGGGGCACATCGAAGAGACTATAGCGCGTTCCATCATGTCTAACGCGTACCGTCGCGCTGTCGCAAAAGAGACGGCGTCAGGGCCGCTTAATTTCAGTGCCGGTTGTTCTCTCAAGGCCTTCATCGAGGAGGTGTTTGCGGAAGAGTTCGCTAACATGATCCTCACGAGCAAGCCTGATAATGTTCAACACGGAGAGGAATTTCGAACGACATTCAGAAATGCGGCTGTTCGTTTCACGCACTTTATCAATATGTCGATCCATGGCGGACCCAAGAAAAAACTGGGCCTGGACAAACATAGCGTGGGCAGCATTTGTTCGCTCAGCAGCCATCATCTGCCATACTACACAACCCACAATCGGTTTCATTATCCCGATCTTATTGCAGAGAGACAATAAGATTGACGAGGGTGTTATGTCTGCTATTCTGGTTCAGGTCAAGCATCGGGTCCAGGAAGGGACGACAAATGAATTTATTTTGACGCCAAAGACGTCAAATTGTTTCCCGGCAACAATCCCATCCGCCCGTATGTCTCATTAGTCATGGATCTGGGTATCGCAAGGCGAGTACCTGCGACCGATTCCAAATCAGCTGCCTTAATTTCTGTGCCACCAACGCCGCAAAAGGTCTCGAGTTGTCAATCTGGTGTTAAACGGGGGCACTATATGCCCGATGATCATCCAAGGTACCAGGTCATCGCTTCTGGCTGTTCTGCTGTCGTCTACAAGAATGTAGACGAGGGAAAAATTTGGTGGTCTCTTAGACAAACATGATATTTTCACTGACCACGGCCGTCTGGATGAAGGATCTATCGAAGCCATCAAGAGGCTAAAGCCTGTCTGGGAACTTGATTGGCACCTCACCACCATCACGGCGGAATTTGACGTCGTTCCTGCTCCTTCCAAGCCGGCAGAACTCCAGTATT
Organism: Amanita rubescens; assembly: GCA_015039365.1. Classification (NCBI taxonomy): domain Eukaryota; kingdom Fungi; phylum Basidiomycota; class Agaricomycetes; order Agaricales; family Amanitaceae; genus Amanita; species Amanita rubescens. The sequence goes on from WION01000685.1 coordinate 4,044, forward strand.
TTGACCTGACGGACATAGACGATCATAAACTAGATCAACAACTCACCGAAAAGTTCCAAGGTTTACGCTCACATTATGAACCGACAATCGTTTTGGCAGCGATAGCCAAACAACTACCTGATAAACTGGAATTTAACCCGGACATACTTGAATATGGACCAGCTCAGGATAGTTTGCGCTCTTTAATTGATGATGCCATGCAGACTCAGGACTACGGCAAATTACGTCGCCTTAGTATGCCATCCCCACGCCAAGTCTTCTGTAAACTAACTCATCATTTAGAGTTGCTGAAGAAAAGCGAAGCAAAGGCTACCAGAACCGATCCTGTTCCCGCTCGACCCGCTATACTTCAGTTTACCGAGTTAGAATTCAGAAACGATAGACTACCTGACAGGTATATGAGATCGATCACACAACATTCGAAAATGGATCAGCTGGATCAGCTGGATCCTGCGCTATTCGTGCGTTTTGTCCTGTTCAAACTGTCGGAAGGATCGCCGGAGTACTTGCGATTTCAAGAGGATCTAATACCCGGCGATGGAACGCCATTATTTCAAGCCCTACATTCACTAATCAAAGATGCTGTCAAGACCGGTAAATACTATCATGTACGTCGGTTGAGTATGTCGTTCTGTACTCTTTCCATTACTTCAATTAAATCGACGTCGAGCGTTATTGCAGAAGTATCCTTCGGGACTTTACTTGGACTTACCGTCCGCATTTCCCCTCTTAAGTACGTCTATATCTACCTTTGATTGACGGTTGTCATAATTAACAACATTCATACGCAGGAGAAGTCTGGGAAGCTTGGAATATCGAATACCAGGGTAACAATGCACAACTATTGTTCGACAATATATGCAACATGAAAGATGTTTCAAGGCCATACAGTAATCAGGTCTCTGTGACGCAGAGCTCGGGAACGGGCAAATCGCGAATGGTACATGAACTTGGGAAGTTAGTTTTTACCATACCTTTTCAATTTAAGGGACGACGCAGAAACCCCCGGTTAGGATTTACTCATTCTTGTCGATGTCGATTCTGACGTATCGCAGGAGGTGCATTTCCTTTCCCGGATCAATCCATCCGCAATTACCTCCTGGCCATGGCCGGCGCGACTGAAGTTGACATTAAATTGCACTATGTGAAATTCCTTGGTGCTATCTTCGAGGTTGCGAAAAAGGAGCTCGATGAAAATAAAATACATTTTGACAGCGAAGAGAAAAATACGCGGGATCGTCTCGCCAACTGGTGGTCGAGCCATTTGGAGAAGGAACGCTGGCGCATCTACAGCGACATCATTAACAATGCTCATTTGATAGTATGTACACGACGAATAATTCCATATCTTTCAAAACTGAGGTACTTACAGAGATCTGTTGGCGAGGAGACTACTGCGCTCCCAATACAGCAATTTGCCCAAGACACGGAGAAAAGGCTCAGGAGTCTTATCGAGAAGGTCAAGAGTATAGTAGGCGACGAGATATCTGTCGAAGTGGTTATCTACTTCGACGAAGCTCATACATTGTTAGAGGACCCACCAGTGGACGGAACAAGCAAGAACCTCTTTGATATTTTCTGCTGGGTGGCAACGCTTTGTTACGAATTTCCCTTGTTCTTCATTTTCATATCCACCAGGTCTCTGGTTCCGAAGCTTCTCACCACTGAAAGCAGTAACACAATTTCCTACGCCAACTCTTCCTTGAATGTGCCCATCATCGAGACTCCATTTGACTGTTACCCTAAGAAGGTACCGAAGGGCCAGCTATCCCTGAACGAAACGACATCTATTGACTTCCTCGCAAGGTTCGGCAGACCATTGTAAGTCCCTTTGCTTATATCAAGTATCTCATTGCCGTGACACGTTTAAACAGATATTGGACACTTCTTGAGAAAGCTAGACGTGAAGATGGTAGTATAAGCGAAATTAACCTGCAGGCGGCTCTAAGACTGGCAAAGCTGAAGCTGCTTCTTAGCCATCGAACAGACAACCCAACAGGAGAAGGGAAATTAGCTGTTATCGATAGCGCTATAACACTCGATTATGAACCACTTCAAGAAAGAAACCGTGCTCTCCATGATGAACTAGTTATGGGCCATGCGCGTATCATCTTCGCCATACCGAAACACAGAGAATATATGCGCTCCGGATACCCTTCAGAGCCAATCTTAGCTGAAGCAGCTAACCAGATACTCCATGAATGGGAAACGCCAATACTCCCCTTTCCACGTCGTTACTGGAACTCTTATTCACTACAGCCAATTGTTATCCAAAGAGCATATGGGGAAGATGGTAGCCCGTTCTATCATGTCTGACGCATATCGCCATGCTATTGCCAAGGAGTCCGCATCAGATCGGCTTAATTTCAGTGCCGGATGTTCTCTCGAGGCCTTTGTCAAGGAGTTATTTGCAGAGAAGCATGCGGAAATGATCCTGAAGAGCGAGCCCGATAATGTTGGAAATGGACAAACATTTGGGAAAACATTCCAAAGTGCGGTGGTGCGCTTCACGCACTATATCACTATGGCAACCAACCGTACCAGCCCAAACAAAACTGGGCCTGGACGGATATAGCGTGGGCCACATTCGTCCGGTCGGCGGCCATCATTTGTCCAAGCTCATGCTGCGGGGTCAATGTCATCATTCCGATCTTGCTGCAGAGATCTGGTAAGATCGATGAATGTGTCATGTCTGCCATCCTTGTCCAGATCAGGAACGACATCAAGCAAGGGGTGGAGAACGACTTTAACGTCGATGCGAAGGACATCAATTTGTTCCCTGAGCAAGGACCGATCCGCCCCTACGTCTCACTGGTGATGAACCTAGGTATCACACAGAGCTTCGCTTCGCAGAATGATCCCAAACCGAAAGAAGCCGCGTCAAGCGTGCCAGCAGGGACGCCACAGAGCATCAGGATTAGTTCTAGCAACAGGCAAATGCCCGATGCACTTGATACGCATCAAAGATACGCGTTCATTGCTACGGGCTGTTCGTCCGTCGTCTACAAAGATGTTAATAAAGCGGAAATCTCGTGTCTCTTGGATGCTGACCGCTTTCGGCAAGATTCAAAGTCTATATATGCTGAAAAGAGCCTAAAGCCCGTCTGGAAGCTGGGAGACTATTGTTTTGACTGGGTTGAAGGCAATGACGCACTTAGGGCTTCGGAGTTCACAGAAGAAGGCGTTAAGAGGCTGCTAGAGTTGATGAACAGTGATGTCCAGTTATAATCTTTTCTGATTCGATGTATGTATATTAGGACATGTATCAATCTTGACAACCAATACCAAGGCGATTTTTGTCTGCCGGCCGGCGTAGATAAAATAAGTGCACAACAATTGTCCCCAACTATTATAGTATTAGTAGTAGCTGAGAAGGGATTATTGTAAAACATAACTTACTTCAGCAAGTTCCTTTTTCAACGCGTCGTGCCGCGGGGGATGGTTTCGTTGCCGGCAAGGATGGCGAGATCATCGCTGACCGATATGCCGGAGTCCATTGTGTTTGTATATTCATAATGATGAGACCTGTCGGCCTCGGGGTCACGTACACTTGACGAGTGATGGCAAGCGGTGGCGGACCATGCGTACAGCATGGCTTTCATGGCTCTTCCTCGTGAATGGTTTTCGTATATCTCCTGGACGGGGATGTCGATGTCAGTGGTTTTGCATTTATGGCAAGCCGTGGAGTCAATGGCCGTCAATCTGGCGTTGACGTGGTCGGTATCTGGGATTTTCGGAGTGCATACGACTTCATGCGTACCCATGAGTCGTTGTCGGTTGATCCAAATGGCGGTCTTTGCTTTGGCCGCTAAAGCTAACGTGGGGGCTAGCCTAACCCAGCTCGGATGGGAGACTGTGAGGTAGCGAGGGTTGCCGTGTATGTCGTCGTATTGAGAACGACGCCAAGGTGTATTCAGGGTGACTAGGATGTCGGTAGTCTCAGCGAATTCGGTGTGTGTGAAGTTTAGGAAGGCGTGATTTTTGTCAGAGTTTGGACCCGTGTTGGGGAACTTGACATTGTATGATTCGATGATGACGAGTCGTGACTCCGGCATAACATCTCCACAAGTGGCACATGTCATGCGGTCCTCGTGGTGCGAACCGTGGGCAGAGGGCGAAACCGCCGTGCCTTTTCGTTTCTTTTTGTTTCGGCCCATGAGTGAGCCGAGGGGGAGTAGAGAACGCCCGGGGGCGTAGGTGTCGATAGGAACGCTTTAAAGCAAGCTAGGCAAAGCTCAGAAAGAGCTTGAGGAGTGGTCGAGGTGCCACGTGTAGCAACGAGGACGGCAAAAGGTCAGTTCCGCAAGGAAGTAGCGAAGGAAGTGGGCTTAGTAAGCCCTCAATTAGCCAGCAAACCAAAGACGCACTGGTCACTATGCGTCGAAAGATAAACTGATGGTCGTCGTAAGTGACCAAGGGGGCTTGACCCTTTTTTTTCAACTCGTCGAGTTCAGAGCGGGACGCCATGTTCCGACCAAGTTGCGACACCGCAAGTTCCTTTTTCAACTCGTCGAATTCGGAGCGGGACACCATGTTGCGAGCAAGTTCGGAGTGGGACCTTGGAGGTCCTGGATAAGTCGGTCATGGAGGAGAAGTCGGTCCAGGTGCTGGCTTGATGTTATGTAAGCCTGAATGCGCCAGAGAGACTATTGCAATGACTCTATTGAACTTCAACGTCCAGGTTGGCTACCGGATCACTTGAAACCGATAAAGGACTTGTCGAGAGTCCTATCGTTGTCAAATGATTGCGCCTTGCATGATGCTGTCAGCAACCGACGCCTAAAGTTGCCCTTGCGCAGCATCAGGGGAGGTTTTCGCAAGGTTTTCGCGAGAAAACTGAAGAGGTTGGACCAAGGTTGGACTTAGCGCGCTGTGACGAGAAGGGGTCGTCGAACCAGGAAACTCAGAGCAGGGGTGTAGAAAGTTCGAGTCGAAGAGAGGAGAATTCAATATTGCGAGAGATGTTATTCAACGGCATTAGTCTCGCACTCGTACTCTTACGCCGGAGTAGCTAGTATGGAAACATTGATGTATCTAGGTTGCCGTGTCAAAGCGCTTGACGTGTGTAGGTAGTTGCGACGTTGTCACCAAGTATTGATAGAAGACAAAGTGGACTTCGTTGGCGTGTCGAGCTGTCCAAAAGAACTAGCTGGGGTGCGCATCGAATACTCGAGGTGCAACATCAACGTCTGCTTCCCCTCAGATGGAGTCGACACTCTCATAGACCGCTGCATTGCCCGCCACGAACTCTTGTGAACGAGCGCTAGCGCTTCCGTCGTCTGAAAGTTGAATCGTAGGTAGACCGTAGACTCGCATTGTGTTCCAGACTGTTCGTTTCAATACTGTCGATCTAAGTGTCTTCTGTATTGTGTGACGCCAGCTGGAATTACTAATTTGTTGATTCTTTTCAGCACAAGAAGAACCATCACTGGCAGAAGCCATCAGTGTGGAAGGATCAGTGAGAACGGAGGCTTTTGTACTACCAAAGGTCTCCATGCATTGGCTCTCCGTGAGACCGCTGCCCGCCATATATTATTCGGGTTTTACGTGTATATTCCATATTCTTAGTTCAATTGGGCGGTGGTGGAAACAATGCGCTGACATAGCCGACATGAGCCCACGTCAATGAATGAGCATCGGATTGTAAAGGTTTCTCGGGCTTCTCGGGTTTCTCGGGCAGAGAAGACGTAAAAATTATGCTTACCTCAAGCTTCCACCTTCAGTGTCGTTGCAAGTCTTGTTTCTATTTCATCTTGAATTAATTCTAATGTGATAAACATGCTGAAGAACCAAACGTAGATCTCGTTGAATTTTCAGCAGGCGCCGTTTTTGCCACTGACAATGATAAGTCACATCACACGTCACGCGTCACGTTGGGCATCATATTCAAACTCGCCACTCTCGCAGCATCAGGCGAATGGAGATTCCGTAAAGACCAGCTTAGCCCTCAGAAGATGAATACTTACATGCGACATGTTCGGCTCGTAAACCAGATCTGCCGATTTTGAAATCTGCACCACCCAGGTGCGATCGCTCACCCGTTTTCTCTCGTTTAAGCCTAACCTGTGTTAGTGGACTCGGAAGAGTACCTGGAAACGATTGTAACGCAGCCTTCTAAGCGCGCGCAAGCTTTTCGATCACCTCATGCCACGTACCTTACATGTTCGAAGTCGGATGCTCATGGCATATTTTCTCACCCCATAATGATGAGGCGGAAAGTTGTACAGTCAGTCACCGTCAAGTTGACTCACGTTCAATGCACAGTCCCAGGGTGCGGAGGTCAAACTGGCAATAGCCAAACTAGTACCTCAATTGGCGCGAATAGATTCTTGTCAAGAATTCCTGTCAGGAGCATATTTCGGGTTCCGGGGGGAACATGTTCAGATAAAGTTCGTCAAAATCCCTGCCAATAGCAGCGCTTCTCCATCCTGTGCTTATGCTAACCTAACGTGTTTCTACCTGAGATTGCCTGCCACCGCTGAGATCAGATGCTGTCCAGGGTCCAAACGTCCAACCGGTGACCATATCTTCAATATGAGCTCAGCAGGTGGACACATCGGGATAGGTGTGAGGAGCATTTTTGTCCCACTGCACGACGATATTGTTCATGATGGCTTATGGTCTTGTTAGATGCTTAACGCAACGGAGAGGACTCCAGGGCGTGGCTCTTTGCTGAACTCTATATGAGCCTCTATAATTATGTACTGTACATTCCAATTCATTCGTCGTTGACGTGATCTATTGATTGAACTCTTGGGCTGGCGTTTGTCACCGCACAACTACCCACCGGTGCAAAGCAATGCAACATTTGGCAGGTGAAAACAGTTATTGGGCCTTGCTCCGAAATCGCTGGCTGTTGAGCGACCCTGCCATGGGCAGCGGGTTCCCGGTATAAAAGCTGTCATTGAAAGCGGAATCTTCTTCCCCAAGAGCTGGTCTCCTTAAACTGTGTCACAGCTTGTATACTTCACATTTCAGAAAGCCGGCCTTTTTGAATATGCGTCTCTCACTTGCTATTGCCTCCGCTCTTCTCTTTGGCTCTTATGTCGCTGCCATGCCCACACGCGGAGGACGGAACAGTAGGGCACCTTCTGCCCCCCCTCCCGTATATGCCAACCCTAGCGGCCCCGAACATATTTGGCACTGGCGGGCAGGGGACACCTTCCACCCCCTCCTCCCTCTTTGGCGGCATGTCACCTCTCCCCCCCCCTCCCGTATTTGCCGGTGGCTGGCCCCGACTTTAGCAATAGTGGGCACAGGACACCTTCCACCCCCTCCTCCCTCTTTGGCGGCACATCACCTTACCCTCCTCCCGGATTTGCATCCCAGAGGCCGAGCAGGGCACCTTCCATGGCACCTTCCCTCCCGCTTGCTCACTCTAGCCCCCACGACAATTTTGGCAACAGCCCCTCACACAGCGGAGGTGAGCCTCATTACCTTCCCGGGCAACATCCAGCAGACGCGGGGTACCAGAATCCCCACCTGCCTCCACCTGCCGGCCCGCTTCACCATCAATTTGGCGACCCGCAGGGCCATGGAGCTAGTAGTTCGCGCCTTAATCCGCAACCCCCCACGAACCTGTATAACCACCACACGGCGCAGGTCCTTTGCCTGGTCACCCCCCCGCAGCAGGCCCGCCTCCTCCCCATTTCGGACGATTCCACGTGAACGATCCATACCAGTTGCCACCTTTGTCCGCCTCTGGCCCAACTCATTACAATCCGAATCCGAATCCGAATCCGAATCCGAATCCGGATTCCGTTTGTTCAGCATCAACCAACCCTGGCAGCTCCTCGGAGTCATCGGCGTCCCCCACAAACCCTTCAGATACAGCCAAATGCTCAGGGCAAATTTGATTGCGAGCTCCCCGGGTGCGGAAAATCATTTAGCAGGAAACAGGACCTCAGCCGCCATTCTGGAACCGTACATGGGATAGGGGGATACTCGGTTTCCTGCCCGGATTGCGGTGCAACGTTTCCAAGAAATGACTATCTCCAGCGACATCAGAGCCAGCATACACCTGGTGTCCCTCACGCGCCGCCCTCCCCTCAGCAGCCTCAGCAACCGAGAAAACATGAATGCGAGATGTGCGACAAAACATTTAGCAGGTCACAGGACCTCCAGCGCCATCAAGGGGCGCATAACAGGGATAGACCCTTTGCCTGCCCGGATTGTGATAAAAGTTATAAGAGACGCCACGACCTCGCGGGCCACCAGCGGAAAACCGGACATGGTTCGGGAACCTAAGCATTGGTTGCCGACTGTTACTATAATCATTTTAGTAGTACCAGGTAGTACCGTATACAAGGATTTGATTTGTTGTGAGAGTTATGAAGATATGTTTATGATATGTTTGTCCAAATTGGACCTGATGTAAAAAAAACATGAATGATCACGCGTGATCATGCAATGATGCATCGTCCGTGTGCGTGAATCACTTTTTTCTCCAACGCGTTGTCCACGCATGATCATGACCACGAAAAATATAAAAACCAATCACTCGCTTTGCCCCGCGAAGATGGACCTACTCATATGAATTATTATGAACCGGCGTGTACCGGCGTGAATCAGCGTGAATCGCAGTGTACCAGCGTGAATTGCTGTGAACCATCGTGATCACGATCAGCTGACATAAGATTCCCACGATTCAGCTCAAACGAAAGTCCTGCATGCCTTGGATGAAACTCTCGCCTTGCTAGAACCCGTTGATGACCAGGTACCCAAGCAGAGAGCGAAGGCTATCTCCGGACGAGATGGTGAAGATGAGCTGGTGAGGGAAATTGGTAGGGCCGGACGGGAATGGAGTAAGAGTATGACGGTCCGTATCGGACAAAAATTGTTGCAGGTTGAAAATAAGGAGTGATCACGACTGTTCATTATGAACCGCCGTGTACCGGCGTGAATCAGCGTGAATCGCAGTGTACCAGCGTGAATTGCTGTGAACCATCGTGATCACGATCAGCTGACATAAGATTCCCACGATTCAGCTCAAACGAAAGTCCTGCACGCCTTGGATGAAACTTTCGCCTTGCTAGAACCCGTTGATGACCAGGTACCCAAGCAGAGAGCGAAGGCTATCTCCGGACGAGATGGTGAAGATGAGCTGGTGAGGGAAATTGGTAGGGCCGGACGGGAATGGAGTAAGAGGTTTTGGAGAAAGGAAGATATGACGGTGTATTTGTGGAGATTGATTTCGGAGATTGCGAGGTTGAGTGGAGAAAAAGATGGACGGGATGATTTAGATGTGTCGTAGTCGATGTTGTCTCCGTTGACCATGGAGACTCGGAACGCTGAGCTCATCGCGTCCCTAGTCGCACTTCGCACAGAATCGCACTCGAAAAAACCGCGCCAAAACCTGCAAAGCCTCACTTTCTTTCTTGTTTCGCGTCGCATTGCTCTAGTACGCGACCAGCCCTGCCTACACGGATTCAACTAATCTATTTTTGTGCCCTACATATGATAGAAAGTTTGAATTGGCGAATTGGCGAATTGTGGGAATATTATGTCAGCTGATCGTGATCACGATGGTTCACGTTCACGTTTGGCATGCGAAGGACGATTCACGCCGGTACACTGCAATTCACACTGGTACACGGCAGTTCACGATGAACGTCGATGAACAGTCGTGATCACTATCTATTGTCAACATACAACTGAATTTTGTCCGATATGGACACTCATATAAGAGGTTTTGGAGAAAGGAAGATACGACCGTGTGTATTTGTGGAGATTGATTTCGGAGATTGCGAGGTTGAGTGGGGATGGGATGATTTAGATGTGTCATAGTCGATGTTGTCTCGGTTGACCATGGAGACTCGGAACGCTGAGCTCATCGCGTCCCTAGCCGCACTCGAAAAAACCGCACCAAAACCTGCAAAGCCTCACTTTCTTTCTTGTTTCACGTCGCATCACTCTAGTACGCGACCAGCCCTGCCTACACGGATTCAACTAATCTATTTTTGTGCCCTACATGATAGAAAGTTTGAATTGGCGAATTGTGGGAATATTATGTCAGCTGATCGTGATCACGATGGTTCACGTTCACGTTTGGCATACACTGCAATTCACACCGGTACACGGCGGTTCACGATGAACGTCGATGAACAGTCGTGATCACTATCTATTGTCAACATACAACTGAATTTTGTCCGATATGGACACTCATACATCTCCCTCTTTCACCGCCAGCCCTCGTTGAGTCACAATATCGACGCTCACTTACCCATTCAATGGAAATTGTTTCAACCCGAGATTGCAACAATTTGTGTCATAATTAGATCAAAATTGATTGACTTGTATACCAACTTTGACGATAGTCCAAACACGTGTCATTTTCTCCATCACGGCTGTCATTCGATTGGAGGAAGTGAGTATCACTGCCTACCTATACTTAGTTTTGTCAAGTCAACACCGAGCCTCATTGAGTCAACGTCAAACGTCAGGCTAACTTTGTTGAAATCAATTCCGCCGTAACTCCACCAGTCAGGTATTTCCCATTGGTATGGCATCGATGGCACTCCCTATATAAAAAGTCCTGCGACTTTTTACCAAAAACACCACTCGTTCCCGCTCCACAAATCCAAAGTCGCAACATGACAACTGTTTACTGGGGTGACTATAATATTATCAACAACCACTTCTCGACACCAATGGTTGTTGCGGACAACAATGTTGACACTGGCGATATCATAGTGTATGATACAGACAACGATGATGAAATGCTGGTATGATATCCGATTACATTTTTTCCTTCTGTCTAATGTTATCTGAAAGTGGTATGTCAAGCCTCAGCCTGGAACCAACTTGTACACTATTCAATCATATGCTGGTACGGACGAATATGCATTTGGATTCCCTTCCCCCCTTGTGGATCCGTCGGAATGGGTAAGCTCAAGTTTGGCTACGAGTCATCCATTTTCCTGCTGTTCCCTAACGACGACGCTTGGCATCCGCCGTAGAAAGCGGGTTTATCGATCTTTTGGGACATTGAAGCTTGGGTGTTCAAGATTGAAAGCGGGCCATCGTCTTGGCCGGATGACGCAGTGAGGTATGAGATCACTATGTGAATCCCGGGTATTCTCGGATGCACAGTAATCCATGGTATGCAGGATCTGGATGTTCGACGACGTAGGATCTGACCCGACGTACTGCTTGTCCATTGAATCGGATAATGTAATTTCGCCCAAGGAAAGCCAATTTTGTACTTGATGAACCTTCTCAGCATGCTGAACTGTAGATGTAGGTTATACTCGCCACCAAAGACGACAATGATGATAAGCAGCAGTGGTCACTGCAGCTGGTTGATGATTCATCATCGTCTTCAGAGGACAATGACGACGAGGCCGCAGAGCCATCCATTAAACGCAAAGCGGCCAAGCTCAAAGTCCGTCGGCGCGCCCGGAGAGTATCCGCAAAATCCAGTCGAAAGGCTCCCGTTTGAACCATGTACGACGTATACAGCTGCCGAGTACCCAAAATTCTTTGCCTACATTCCAGTCAGTAGTTGTTCTCATGATGTTTCCTGTGATTCAGCGCTGTGTATCACCTGTTTTTATGTTTTCGTTTCTTACGTTTCTTAAGATAACGCACAGCTGCTATGGCTGACGCCGACCGTGCGGTATATAGCATGAAGGACACAACTGAGGAGACGAGACGCAACGGGACTGAGTTTGAAATTTGGCTCTACTGCCAACGGCTGAGGCTCGGTAATCGAGAATGACATCGCCGCCAAACAAAGCCTCAACCACGACTTCTCCCGTCTGCTACACACCCGAGGCTTTTTTACTCCCTAATCTGCGCCGTCTTCACACCTTTAACTTACCAGCCTAAAGAACGGGAGAAAGGGAAGAGGAAAAAACCGCGTGAGGGCGGTAGCGGAATTAGGTAAGTCTTGTCGCTAGTCACAGCATCTCCCTTTCCTTTGAACGCTTCAAAGTTCAAACTACACAACCCAACATGTTCGATTCGGAGGTTGTTCAAGTGTTCACCTCGTGTGCATCCGGATTTAGTTTAGTGAGTGACGTTCCCCAGCGAAACACTCACCAATATCTTATTTTAACGAATATAGCTGTTATGAGTCTCGTCCTCGGAAACATCAACGAAAGACGACGATGAAGTTTTATGGGATGCCATCGATATGAGAGAGGGAAGGACAATATCTTGTCAACCGGACAGGAGTCGACCCAGGAACAAGAAAAAGCCAAGCCGGGCCACAAAAGGGGACGTGACGGACGACCCAGTGGCTGAGTGATGGAATAAACACAAAAACGAAACATTGAACAAACTGTCAAGCTTTCCAACACTCTGAGTAACATGTGTCCAACTAGGCTGCAGGGCCTTACGCCTGAATCCATTCGTATTCATAATTCATGGCGATAAAAAAACAGTTGTCATTATATGTAACATCTAATTCTAATAAACATTGGTCGTCGAGCCATAACACCCATTTCCACCACCATCAAAACAATATAAATAGGTATGATCAAAATGCGAGATTCAAAGTCAATCATGTCGCTTAATGCCAAGTCTGCAAGCGACCAGCTTCCTTAAAAATCCCTCCCATATCTCGACCTAAGCGTGACAGGTTAGGCACAAACTCCTTGGTTCCCGGGGAGACACTAACCTTTTCATCAGGTCGCTCAAGAACAAAGCTATACCGGCGGAAAAGCGAAGCAGCAACAATACGCATCTCCATCATGGCCAGATCTGAGATTACGACCCACACAAGCCCTACATCCCAACCGTCAGAAAACGGACGCATCTTAGCGCACAAGATTCTGCTCACCTTGGACCGACAGAAAACGTGTTGAGCGTCTTCTGCATAGTACTCTGGTCACGCTCGAACCACCGTTCGGGTCGGAAAACTTCCACATCTTCGCCCCAGACATTGACGTCGCGATGGATGGTGTAGCTGGGCACGCTAAGAATGGTACCTTCGACAAAGTGTTGACCCGACACTGTCAAGCCGCCTTTTGGAGCAACGCGGGGAAGGCCAATACCGGAAGTGGTGTGGACCCGGAGAGCTTCGTTGACGCAAGCGTCGAGATAAGGAAGGAGCTTGACCTGATCAGCGGGTGCGACAACATCGTCTTCCGCTTCAAGGTGGTCATCCAATTCCTTCTGGAGCTTCTCCTGAACGCGGGGATTGCTGGCAATGTGATAGATAGTGAAATGGCTCACAATACGCGCCAAGTCTTAGACGCAACGCGAACGCATATATGGAGTTTTCTGCATTCCTGAATGACTAATTTTACAACTATAATGCATTTTCGTGATCCACCCGTCGTCCCACATTACAAGTCACCGAGTCCGGGGCACTACTAGGAGAGTGTCGTAGGTCATCGAGAGGACTGGGGGGGTCTTGGAAAGATATAGGATAGTCTAGGGGACTAGGAGAGCGCTGTAGACCATTCTCCGAGTCTGTTGTACGCTCGTTTGTAGTAGAATTGTTATTCTATCAGTTTTGTAAATTGACAAAAGTAATACGTTGAATATAGAACATACCTTTCTCGGTCGGCTTATCCTATGAGCCACATTTGCGCAAGGCGCGCTTGGTGGTCCAAATCTCTCGAAAAACGCGTCGCGACGCGCTTGCTCCTCCGCCTGGCGGTTCTTTGCATGATTCCTATATGTTCTTGGGGGGAGCATCTTTCCCTTGCCATCATTTGAGCTTCGAACGCATTTCTGACAGTTGCAAACCTTCGGTCGCTCTGGTTTTCTGGGAGGGCGTTCCATATGCGTTACGGGGTGGATATCAGTGGATCGTGCAATGTACTTGAGTAAATTCGGATGCAAAGTTGTATGGATTACATGCGTGCAATTATTTACGGAGGAGAGCAGAGGAAAGCGGAGGAGAGCAGACGCTCGGACGACACCCTCGGGGCAATTCTCACTGGGAGTCACCACTGCTGATTCGCCTCGCGTGAAAGCAGACGTCTGCTTTCGCCTCTCACACTGCTAATGTATGCGCATGGAGGTATGAGCCAAAACTTTGACCAAGAAGCAGCTACTCGCACCCTCAACTAGCTCCACTTGGTCATGCATGCCGTTCAACTTGCTTGTAAATGTATACCTCCGAGTCTCCAGCTGCTCGCTTTCCAACCGGATTGGCCTCACTTCACACCTAGTATCACGCGCTTACAAAGCTGAAGGTATCTGATTTCTGACCGCGCCGCTTTCTCACTCTCATGTTCGCTTTGATCGTGCTAAGCTCGTTCGGCGTCGCTTTGCCACCCTCGAGCTCTTTTGACATCTCCCAAGTTTCAATACATCGCTGAGCTCATCCAGTGTCGCTTTACTATTTCCATCCTTGTCTCCACGTCCCATGGACCTCCACCCCACGCTGAGGATGTACTTCACTTTCAATTACACAATTCCTTAGTGACTTCTATTACACCATTAAAGTAAAAAGTTGCGGAAGCCAACAAAAACAACTCAGACTGATACTTATATTGTTGCAACCTCCCCATCATCCCAGTTGCTCATGATGAGCCTTGTTTTTCTAATGATCGGAACCTTATCTATGCTAGATTGGATTATAAGCCAGTTAGATGCAATGTGGATTAACGTCTTACCTGCATTTGAGAAGATCCATTGCGTCTTGCGCAGTCGTGTTTGCTTCATTGGGGAGATTGTCCTGGTGCATGGTTTCCGCAGCTCGAAACTTTTTCAATGCATCGCCAGCAAAACAGAGAGCCTCTTCCCATTCATGCGTAGTCTTCCCTTCCTCCTTACCCTTGCCAACGGAGCGGTTTCGGTATGCATCCAAGCTCGAGATATAACTTTGAAGCAGCAGGTCAAATATGATTTCAGATATCTGGCGCAGGGAGTGAAGAAAAGGTCGAGAGCTTTCCTCCGTCGTTAAGTCATTCAGTTTAAAACCGTACCGAAGAGCGAGAGGATCTCCTGGGAGGGTTCCGCGACTGAATGAGGAAGGCTTGGTGCTGCCATCAAACAAGAAGAATTGGAACACGTTCCCGTCGCAAAGGATGCCAAATACAGGTACGCGAAGCCCTTTTCGTGTGTTGTTCCAGTAGCAGACTACGACATGAATATATGGTCAAAACCGGTGCAATCATTATTGAAAGGACTTCCTGACCATCACATTCCGCTATCACTTGAGCAATCGCATCCATTCGCTCCTTTCTACTACCGATTTTGAGCTTGACTTGTATAAAAAGCGCTGCAATAGAACCAAACGCCTTGAAGTAGTATTCAATATTGCCTCTCGTATGAGTTAGTACACGACCATCATTAAGGATAGCCTCGATAGGTTCTGGCACATTTCTAAATGCAAAACCAAATTGATCAACCAAGCGATTGAAGATCTGAGAACAACAGTCTGAGTTTCTTCGCAATAGGAGAGTTAACTGGATCTTTCCCACCGGGGCAAAGAACCGGGATGTCGCCTCTTCCGTTTCGTGCTCATCCCTGCACGATGGACTTGAAAAGCGGTGTAGGAATGCGCGAGCGGTAGAGGTCAAATGTGGTGATATCGTCCTTCATCTGATCAGGGTCAAGTCCAACGAAAGGGGCCATGTCCTCGTATTGTACGTTAGAAAAGTCGACGCCTAAGATGTATTCTAAGGGTTCCTTCATGATATGGAGGAGAGCAACTTCGCCAGATGTATGACGCGTGATAGCCGAGGATAGTAGTTTCCGGAGACCGTCGGGAGAATTTACTTCTGGGTTGTCCTCGCGTTTTCGCTTGTCATTGTCAATGCGCGCACCTACGATATTTGTCCCTGTTTACATTTGTGCGGCCGATCGGGTCGCGGAATGACGTCATACGTGGAAGCTCAGGGACGATGTTGCTTCTTTTGCTTACTGCAAGCAGGCAGGCTTGTTGACCGGCGTAGGCCCTCCACTCAATGTACTGTACCTTGAAGTTGAATCGCTTTGTTCATATTCACACCTATATATCCTGAATGGTCTTTATACAGTAGGAACAGTGATGTTACTGCGGACCTGTGTTACTTTCCGTAAGTGTAGTAAACCTCAAAGTAACATTACCCAACCTAGATCATATCTGTGGCTACGGGAACCAACATAAGAGGGTTCAGAACTTACATGAGAAGCGAGTGGCAGCGTTTTAGATCTCTAATATACTTCGCTATCTGCCGCGTCAATACTGAGTCCATAAGTCCACCAAAAGTCCTCTACCATTTCCGACGCTTCCCAATATATCAAAGACACACCAAGTTCTTCCAGCTGCTCCCACTCATCCGCCTCCCACACCGGAACATATTCATCGCATTCCAATTCATTTGCCCCGCTCGCTCGAAATGCCTCCACCACCGTAGACGCATGCAATGGAAAGTCGCAGTACAACAAAACAAGCCTCTTGAGCGGCAGAATCGGTTCACGCGCAAACTTCTCCAGTAACTCGTCATCGAAACCACTCCACGCGGCATCAATTATTCCATGCAATGCGATGCACTCCAGCATTGGAAACGGCGGCCCCCTCTCATCCTCTCCAAACATAATCCAATCCCACACATTTCGCGATAAATACACTGACGTGACTGCAAATCGGCGTACGCTCCGACACCGAGATGCAAAAAGCCTCAATGCCTTGCACACCGTTGTTGTATCCTCATTTTCCCATCCGTAATCAATCCGTTCGCCTTCTTCATATTCTGGCTCACGCGAGCCATCTAAATGCAAATCTTCGACCATGGGCGCCGTGATACATCCAATCAAATCGCACGCAGTCCCAGGAACCGATACTGCCAGATGCTTCAGCCTTGGCAATCGAATATCCAACGAAATCTCCGATCCTGGTCGTCCCTTGACCACGCCCGAAGCCGTAGGTGGTGTCACATCATACAAGTTCGGAGTCTGCCAAAGGTGGTGCTTCATCCATAACGATTCCAGCTGAGGCGTACAATTGAGAAGCGCCGCGATAAGTGCAGGATAAGCAATTTCATCCTCTCGTGATCCGTCGAGGACGAGCGTACTCAGGTTGGAAAAGGACGCAGATAGGGGTAATATCGGCACGCAGTCGTAAAAGCTGTTCATATGTAGCTTTTGCAAATTGGGAAATTTGTTAGTGGCATCTGCGAGTACCATATCCAGTCGTGGCCATTTAGGTTTCAACATGTAATCCGACTCGCTCTCTGACAAGATAGAAAGCACCTCGAGTGCTTGGAACGCCCCCACGTTCGGAAAGACATCATAGACAACACCGCCCGCCAAGAAGGCTGTCTGCGCGCTGAGGCCAAATTCGCGAATTTGGCCATTGTACTCTGCCAACAGCTTGCACAGAGCTGAAACTTCCTTCGTGCGTTCTGTAAGTTCTATGTATACAGTAAGCATCGCGCCCTTGGTACGCAAGATCCGGGCTCGAAGGAAATAGGGTCCGTCAATGGTAAATTGGCGAGGACAGAGAATCACAGTTGTCCAAAGCGATGAGATAGACTGCGTGACTGCAGCAAATGTTTTGCAAGTTTCTGAAATGACCAGATTGTCGCATTGGCATACGATTTCGGTTAGGACCTCAGTGGGCAGGTCGAAGATGATGTTCATGCTGTGAGATTACGTAATGGGCCTCGAACACAGTTTTACCTAATCGAAATATTAAGGGGAATATTGTCCCTGAAACCGTCGGACACATGCTCTGTCATGTTCATTATAATTCGCCCAACTCGTCTGAACTAGAAAGACAATAGCTTTCGAAAAACAATGTTTAGCCAGAAGACGTCCTTACCTGGAGAGAACAAGAACGGGTACTATCGCCCTGACGTGCGCATCCGACGTGATGCCACCAACATTGGAGCATCTGGGTCTCGTAACAGAGGAATGGAAGAATCTGCAGCAGATTGGATAGCTTTCCTTGACGACGATACTATTCCACATTCTGATTTGCTCGTCGAGGCAGAGAAAGTGATCAGAGAATACCCGACTGCAGCTGGATTCGCCGGAAGATCATTATTCCCCCAATCTCAAAATATTTTCACGACTGCCGTACTGATTTCTGGCGTTGCGTTCTTCTTCGATATTGCAACGAAAATAAAGCATGATATTCCATGGGGCGTTACCGCAAACCTCATTGCTCGAAGAAATATTCGAGACGACGTCTGGTACGGCCTGAGTTATCCAAAGGCTGGCGGTGGAGAAGACGTCGAATTTTGTTTACGGAAACGTAAATTCTTCTTGGCTCATGGGCTAAAGGGATTTACCGCTGCACCAAAGGTGATTGTAAACCACCCATGGTGGTATAATGGTCATCGTTCGTACCGCCGTTTCTATAGGTGGGCCTACGCCGATGGGGTATTGCTTAAACGCTTTCCTGAGTATTGCTACTGGGATTACTGCCCGAATAGTGCGGAATTGCTCTTCCTCAGTGGCCTTGTCTCCATTGTGTTGCCCTTGGCACTACCGCTCTGGGATTCGCCGATCCTTTCGATCAGGATGCTCGTTGCCACCATTGTGGCGAATATCATTCACGATTGCTATAAACATTTGTGGAAAATTACCGAGCACCATCGCGGCATGAATACGACGCTTACGGGATGGAAATGGGTTATGGCCATTATTGAGAGTACCGGAATTCGATTGACCCGTGATGTGGGCCGGCTCCATGGTGTAATAGCGCAAGGCGATTTCATGATTGGGAGGCGATTCGACTTGTTCGCGGGCAGATTGGGCAAAGGACCCATGAATGAAGAACGAATGGATAATCTACAGAGGGCAATTATAGCTGTAGCCGTATTTCATCATTTACATGTTTAAGTGTCGACTAGTTTATTTGATACATGTGCAGCCTGAGAAGAATTGTTCACGTCAACACTCATCAGCCAAGTCCAAGTAAGCAACTCACAGACACCTAGAAGAGCGCGCCCTTCGATATTTGTTCGCCTTCCATTCTCAGTGTATAAATGTATACGGCCCATGCATACTCCATGACTGCCTTCTGCTGCCCCCACACTCGTGCCAACGCTTCTTTGTACGTGAGCAAATGCGTCGTGTAATCCAACTCACTCGGCGAGAGCTTCTTGTCTTTCGGAACCGCATCTTCCGCTATACGTCCAACATACCAGAACGTCAGATACTCAGCTCCTGTACGTGTCCAAAATGTGGTAGTTGTGTAGATAGGCTCCGTGTTCGGTCTCTGTCTTGCATCTGGGTCGTCGGCAGGTGGTGGCTGACGCGTCAAGTGATACACAGGAAAGAGCTCCGGTTGGTATCCTGACTGCTGCACTTAAGTTTTTAGCACCTTATCAGAAATTACACGCGCCTCCTCATGAGCCTCGCGCAGTGCAGCCTGTTGCAGCGATTCCCCGATATCCTTCCGCCCTCTCGGGAAGAACCACTGGCCGTCAGTCTCGCTAGGGCTGTGCAGCACGACGACCCGATGAGTGGCGGGCTGGATGATGACCATCCCTGCGCCGAGTGCGAAGTTTGGGGAACACCAGCCGCTGTCAGGATTCGCGGGCGATGAGGAGAAGGCAGAGAGTGCTTGAGAAGGGGACGGGAGACGTGGGGGTGGGGTGTATGCACGGCGTCGCGCGGGATCGGGAGGGTGTGTGATGCGGAGGCCAGCACGGATGGTGTCGGAGAAGGCTATGAGGGCGGAGAGTGCGTCGGGGCGGTTGTGCGAGGGAGTCTCATGCTGTCCTTGGGGTGATGCCATTGTGTCAAGGGAGTCACTGTCAGAATCAGCAAGCGGGGTTGTTCACGCATGGGCCAAAAACTGGCCAAATGGGGATCGAGTGACGAGTGTGCTTCACTGACGAGGTCGAAGACCGAGCGCTTTCCGAGTGCACTAAACGGCAAGGAGGACTTGTGACTTTCCTAGCGTGTGATGATTCGAGCAAGGATTAAGCGAGAATGAGAACACGACACATAAAACTGGCATTCAACGTTCTACAGTACAGATAGTACGTACGTACAACGAGCGGAGGAGGCCTCATCCACCTAAACCTCATCACGTTCGGTTCGGTAACTACTGAGGACTAAAAAGGCCATAATTGTCACGTAATTGGGCATTGAAATGCTCCTGGTACCTGTAGCAGCATCTTGGGTCACTCTAGCAGTGCAGTACGAGCCTTAAACTCAGCGGCTTTACCATCCCACCACTCTTCTTCATCTTCTCGCAACCCTCCAGGAAAGAAGGTGCTCTTCATCGCCAAACCGACCCCAGGATATTGAATTTCTACTTCTTGTAATGCCCCCATAGTTTTCCGATTAGCAATGCATCCCCCAAATTCCAGAGGCAAACCCAGTGCCTCGGGCCTGCGGGGAAGCACAGCAACCATGATGTTGTGCAACATCCCAATCCCTCCGACCGCCACAAGGAACCAGGGATTCGCTTTAGCACCGAG